>JAJOOE010011661.1:0-50028 GCA_036250405.1 Solanum raphanifolium
TGTGACTATTTAAGACCAATCGACGAGTAAGTCGGGATTCGCCGACTCGTCGATTGTCCTTCCTCTCGCCTTCATTTTTCACTTCTTCTTAGTCCAGCTAGTGTAATTTAAGGATCCAGATTGGGATCGCCGAATGATTCCGCGAGTCGCCATCATCACTTTTGGTGACTTGCTCATCTCTCGTCGGGGCGATTGGCGACATGCCAAGTGGAAAATCTGCTCGCCAAAGTTACTCCCAATTCATCTCTATCATTCTGTATATTTAGGCGGTTAAATGGAAACTTGGTGATTTTCCGAGTGTCATTGGCAATTACCAGCCCTTCATTTCTTCATTCCTTAAGCTTGCTTCGTCCCTTTTTTTACATTAGCGTCCATTCTTTGTTCCTAGATCCAAATACCTGGAAACCAAGGATTTTACATCAGTTATTGGCACAAAATAAGCATTTTAGGACCCTAAATCTATCCAAATAAATCCCTAAATGAGTCCAAATCGCGGACTCAGCAACACCCAAACCTAAACTTTTGCTTGTCTTCAAGTAAAACTCAAGTTCGGCAGTTCAAACGAGATGTCTCAAATAGTGCTACACAAGACTCTATCATAAATGCACACAAAAAAAAACTCAACCTACTCTTGCATGGATCAATTTTGCACTCAAAGATTCAATTTGGTACTCACCATTATCCCAGATTTTTAAGTTCACCATACTTGCTTCAAATGCAAGTTCAAGCTTAACAAAGGTACTTCAATGCCCTCACACAAAGAATGATTCCATATTCACACAAAATGGTTCAACAATTAACAGCTTCGGAATCACAATCAACACTCACACTCACAAAGATGAACACAGTGCATGACTTCACCCATAAGTTTGCCTTTATTTTTCGACCAAACAATTGTTTTAGCTCACTCAAGATCAAAAAAGGTCTTTTAAGGACTTGTAACGAGGCTGAGTGTAAAGGTGTGGTCATTTAGGCTCAATGGTTGTAATCCTCATAAAATGTGGTATGCACAATTCTTTCTTTCCTTTTCTTCATCATTCTCATTCATGCTCAAAAGTCAGCCCATTATTCATCTTCCATGGACTGTTGGACACCCCATTTTCTTTGCACTTTCACAACTTTATTCCCCAACTTTTTCATTATTTTCTTCTTTTTCTCTCTCTTTTTTTTGTATGGAGGGGTTCCGTCTTTTTCAAAACCATGAATCAAATGGGACTTCTGTGCATTTCTTGATTTACCTTTTTTTTTCACCACACCCCCAACTTAGGCTTTTGGGCCAAGTTGTCAATTCAAACAAACCACAAATCATGAGGATTATGGGCAATGGATAAAGAAAGGTCACAATTTCATCAAGTTTCTTCCAAGAAAAGGTAAAGGCTCAACGGTGTTCAAGTGAAGTTCACACACTCACAAGGTAGGCCACATAAAGAGGTATAGTGTCAAATTTTTTTACACACTCTTCAAAGTTTCCTAAAATCATCTTAAGAGCTTGCATTACTTAGTTGATCGGACCAACGGGACAAATTTTAGGTGTCATCACACATGCTTCACGGTAAGCTCATCACACAAGGCATTTGCACCAATATCCAACAAGACTCCACACTTTTGCTAGTGTGCAATGTTCATCACAAGAGACTCAATTTGATAATTGGCTAGTCACAACGAGGTGCAAAAAGTTCACATAATGCCTATGCAACTTCATTTGTCCTCATCGTAGCCTCACATTCATATTTGTTCAGTTTTGAGCACCATTCAAGTCATCGGTATTGATCAAGACCGAAACTCAAACTTGCAAGATAACAACTACAATTAAACGTAATCCAGAGGGTTCATGTTCCTCTGTTAAAAAATACAGAGGAATTCACTGACCAAGTGCCACCCCCACCAAAAGTATTCAACCTTGTCCCTAATGAGATTTGAGAATGGACACTACCGCAAATAAAACAAAAAGAGAAATAAAATAATAACTATAAACTAGCAAATAAATTTAAAATTCTAGTATGTAAACATGCAGAGTAAGGTAACGAGGAATCTTCACTAAGCGCCCAGTTGGCGAGATAATGAACCACTAGCGGAATGATTCGGCGATGCGCCCAAGGGGTGGCATCTCGCCCTTATCTCCAATGTGTGACACTCTCAGAATGGACAAGTCACCGGAGATGCAGTAGGTCACCGAACAGATTGGCGAATAGCATAATAGATTGGAACATCGCCAAACAGTCACTGAGTTATGCTGCCAGCGCTAAAGCAGAAAGGGCTAGAAAAATCTGGTCGGCTAAGCACATCGGTGATTCGCCGAGTGATACAGTTCTCTCGCCGAATATTCCAGAATCTCAACCCCTTCTTTAAGATACATAAGGCGGGCTAGGGCTTACTCGCCGAACGATTTTGGCGAATCGCCAATAGCATCATCTCCTCACACACTATCCTTCACCTGCAAAATCAACACACATTATTTAAAACACTAACACTTGGGTTGCCTCCCAAGAAGTTCCTTATTTAACGTCATCGCTCGACGTGGAAATGCTCTCAAGCATCCTCCAAGTACACCACCTCAATCAGAGAGATCTCTTGACACTCGCCATAGTATAACTTCAAACGTTGCCCATTCCCATTAAATTCAGGTGCTTCTTAACGTTCAACTTTGATGGCACCATTTGTGAATACTCGTGTCACTCTAAATGGTCGTGATCATTTGGACTTGAGCTTTCCTGGAAAGAGTCAAAGGCGAGAGTTGTATAGTAACACCCAATCTCCTACTCTGAACTCTCTCATAAGGATATTAGCATCATGGAAATTCTTCATATTTTCCTTGTATAGGGCAGAGCTTTCATAAGCTTTGAACCTGAATTCGTCCAACTCATTTAGCTGCTCTATTCTCTCTTTCGAAGCCTTTGTCCAGTCCAGATTTAGAGCCTTTCATGCCCACAATGCTTTGTGTTCCAATTCAAAAGGTAGATGGCAAGACTTACCAAAAACTAGTTGATATGGAGAGATACTGATTGGTGTTTTGTAAGTGGTACGATAGGCCCATAATGCTTCATCAAGCTTTCGAGACCAATCAGCCCTATTAGCATTCACTTTCTTGGCCATGATGCTCTTGATCTCCCGATTTGACACTTCAACTTGGCCACTTGTTTAGGTATGATACAGAGTTGCTACTTTGTGTTTCACTCCATACTTACTCAATGCGGTTGAGAACCACTAATTGCAAAAGTGGGATCCACCATCACTAATGATAGCTCAAGGAGTACCAAATCTAGCAAAGATGTACCATTTCAGGAATTGAACCACACTTTTCCCTTTATTGTTTGGAAGTGAAACAACTTCCACCCATTTAGAAACATAATCTACCGCCACCAATATGTACTTATTACCAAACGAACTCACAAATGGATCTATGAAATCTATTCCACAAACATCAAATAGTTCAACTTCTAAAATAGGGGTAAGGGGTAACTCGTGTCTTTTGGACACTCCACCTTGCTTTTCACACTGAGTGCACTTCTTAACAAAGCCATGTGCATCTTTGAAGAAGGATGGCCAGTATTAGCCACTTTGGAGAACTTTAGCAGCTGTACTCACTCACCACTATGATGACCCCCAACCGGTGAAACATGACAAGCGTGGAGAATTTCTATGGCTTCTTCTTCCGGAACACACCTTCTAATGATATGATCTGCACACTCTTTGAATAAGTATGGTTCAGCCAAAAAGTACTTTTTAACATCAAATATGAATCCCTTTTGTTGGTAGAAGTTCAGTTTATTTGGCATTAATCCACACACTACGTAATTGGCAAAATCAGCATACCAAGGAGATTGTTTGAGTTACCGCGAACACTTGTTCATTGGAAAAATAATCATTTATGTCAATCTCCAGCTCGTCATTCTCCTTGCCTTCTAATCTTGATAAGTGGTCAGCCACCTGATTTTCACAACCTCTTATATCTTTGACCTCAAAGTCAAATTCTTACAATAGTAATACCCACCTTATCAATCTTGTATTGGCATCCTTCTTTGCCATCAGGTAACGCAGTGCAGCATGATCAGTGTGAACAACCACTTTAGTACCTAGCAAGTTTTCCCAGAACTTCTCAAATGCATAGACTACCGCAAGCACTCTTGTTCAGTAATGGCATAGTTATGTTAAGCACTGTTTAGAGTTTTGCTTGCATAGTAAATTGGTGAAATAGTTTGTTGCATTTTTTCCCTAGCACCATACCCAATGCCGTTCCACTTGCATCACACATTACTTCGAAAGGTTCTGACCAATCAGGAATAATAATGACCGGGGGGATACCAATTTCTCCTTCAAACACTTGAAAGCCACCATATAAATATCATCAAATTAGAATTTTACATCTTTTTCTAAGAGTTTGCATAGAGGATGTGCAATAATTGAGAAGTCTTCGATGAACCTCTGGTAAAAGTAGGCATGTCCCAAGAAACTACGAAACCCTTTATCAAAATTGGCGGTGGTAATTTCTCAATCACTTCAATCTTCGCTTTATCAACCTCCAGCCCCTTTTGCGACACTTTGTGACCAAGTACTATATCTTCTTTAACCATGAAATGACATTTTTACCAATTGAGGACCAAGTTTGTCTCCACACATCTTTGGAGAACTTGTCCTAAGTGCTCTAAACAGCCTCAAAGGTATCACCTACTACCGAGAAGTCATCCATAAACACCTCTATTGAATCCTCCACTATGTCAGCAAAAATAGATAGCATGCAACGTTGGAATATTGTTGGAGTATTGCATAACCCAAATGGGATCCTTTTAAAGGCAAAAGTCCCATAAGGGCATGTGAAGGTGGTTTTCTCTTGGTCTTCCAGTGCAATGGAGATTTGGTTGTAACTGAAATACCCATCAAAAAAGCAATACCAACCTCTCTCTGAGAGTTAATCAAGTATTTGATACATGAAAGGAATGGAAAAATTATATTTTTCAGTCCACCAGTTTAACTTTCGGTAATCCATGCATACTATCCATCCGGTCACCGATCTCATAGATATAAGCTCCCACTTTTCATTTGGAACCACTATGATACCTTCCTTTTCTGGTACACATTGTACCGGGCTTACCCATTTGCTATCTGCAATAGGGTAGATCACACCTACATCAAACCAGTTTATTATCTCCTTTTTTACTACCTCTTGCATCGGTGGGTTCAATCTTTACTGATGTTCAATGCTTGGTTTACACTTACTATCAAGTTGAATTTTGTGAATGCATATACTGGGAGGAATGCCTTCTATGTCAGTGATCGTCCAACCTATAGCTTTGATATGCTTTCTCAACACTTCAAGGAGTAACTTTATCTGTCATTCAAGCAAGTCAGCTGCAATGATTACCGGTATGGTGTTATTTTCCCCTAACAGGCGTATCAGAGATGGGAGGGGAGTACTTTCAACTCCAAATTTGGTGGCTCTTCTATTAATGGCTTTGCGGGAGGGCTCTCTAGACTATTTAGATCGATGTGAAACTTCAATGGAGTCTTTGAATACCCCTCCCCCAAAACATGAAAGAGCAGCTACCACACATAGCCTTGAATTTCTAATTCATCATAGTTATCAAGCATAGCTTTAAGTGGTTAACTCATACACATCAAATGGCTCACACTAGCCACCGACTCATCAATAACATCAACAGTGGAGACCACGTGAATATCACTTGGGTGTTTCAATGACATACAAACATTAAAGGTCACTTCATCTTCATTCACCCAAAACTTTAATTCTCAGCTTTCCACATCCACCAATGCTCTCCCGGTTGCTAAGAATGTCCTTCCCGAAATGATGGGAATTTAAACATCTATTTCACATTCGGGAATGAAAAAATTAGCCAGGAAAATGAATCGGTCAACCTTTACCAAGATGTCATATAGTATCCCCAGGGATGTTTAATTGATCAGTCAGCCATCAATAGTCTCATTGTTGTGGCTTTTGGTTCCCCCAACTCAAGTTGTTTATATATCGCATATGGCATTAGGTTGATGCTTGCAGGGCTTTAGCAAATTGGAGCATGCCAACAGTGCAAGGGATGGTAAAAGCTCTGGTATCTTCTCTCTCCTTTATTAGCTCTTTGGTCATGATTGCACTACAACTATGAGAAACTTCAATTGTCTCAAAATCCAAGCTCATTTTCTTTCTGACTAACTCCTTCATAAACTTGGCATAACCCGGCATTTCCAACAATACTTCCACAAGGGGGAGATTAATTGATATTGTGTTGAACACCGATAAGAACTTCTTGAATTTCTCATCCTCATTCTTCTTATTTAGACGTTGGGGAAATGGGGGAGATATTTTGGGTAGAGGTTGCATAACTTTTGGAATTTGAATATGTTGCTCCATTTCTCTCTATGGTTCTTTGGCAATGCTTTGATGAATAGGTGTCTCTTCTTCCTCCATGCCCTTATCTTCTTCATGTGTTTGAGCTTCTTCATTGCCCGTCACATTACCTATTGCTACCTTTTCACTACGAGTAACCACAACCAGCCCTCTATCGTCATCTTTCATTGTCCTCTTTAGTTTCAATTGTGCTGAAAGTAAACTCAACTGTACTTCAATTATCTTGATGGCATCTACATGAGAGTTCACTTTATTGTACAAGGATGAAAAGTCATCTTTCATTCCCTTCAACAAATCATCAGAACCTTCAACTTTATCAAGTATGTGTGACAACAAATCATTCACCCGGGGACTACTTGCACTTCCTTGTGATTTTGGGCTCTCACTTGAGTGAAAGTTATTCTCTTCATGGTCATCTACCCTTCTTCCATAACCACTTTACTCCGCCCAATCTTGATAGTATCTCCTTTGTTCTTCCCCTTTGTGATAGTTCCAACCTTGATTTCCACCTCGTTGCAAATAGCATGGGTGGAAATCCTCCTCGTACCTCTTGGATTTCCAACATTGATTGTCCCTCGACTTTGAATAACCTGAGGAAGAACCCTCCTCAACTCTAAACACTCCACTTACCTCCTTTGGTTTTTTTTGAATTCTTCATCATATGCTCTTGTAAAAGCTCCATTTGGGTCAACATTTTCTTGATGTTTGCATCCCTTTCTCTTTCCTTATCAAGTTGTTCCTGCGTCATTCTAAAACAAAAAGGAGAGACTTGATCCTCATGAGTGTACCAAGCTTGATTTATTTTGGTCATATCGTCAAGAAGAAATAAAGCCACCTCAAGTAATTAGAACATTATTCCCCCTCGTACCAATTGATCAACCACTCCTTTATTAACTAAATCAAGATTCTGGTAAAAATTTTGGAGTAGCAAATCGTTTGGTAACCCATGAGTTGGGCATTTAAGTAGGAGTTTCTTAAACCTTACCCACGTTTCATGGATGGGTTCCCCCTCCCATCGTTTGAAACCTTGAATATCATCCCTAAGTTTCATCCTCCTTGATGGAGGAAAGAACCTTGTAGTGAATGCTATAATCAGCACCTCCCATGATGTGATGGAATTGTTTGGTAATTCGGCTAACCACTTGTGACACATTCTTGAATAAAAACGGGCTGCACACCTTTGTAAAATTTCTTACATATTCATGCGGGTCATCGTGCTCTAGCCCTCAATATAGTCCCCTCATTTGGAGGAGGTGAAGAGTTCTGCTAGTGACTTCAAATATTTCATTCCCATCAGCTTGTCATATGAAAATTGCTCTCATTTCACCTACATGAGATGGGTTGTAAACACTATTGATATCATCGATGCCGTCTCGATGACCTACTTGATTGCCATTCACCTCTTATTCACTCATTTTGACTTCTATTTAGCCCAACCAACACTACACAATGAAGCCAACTCCAACAAATTCACAAATCAAATCTCCAATTTAAGAATTCTAAGTAATCCTACTCCCCGGCATCGGCACCATTTTGATTTAACGTATCAGGACAATTCTTCCAATTCTAAGTGTCAATGATCGCTAGTCAGTATATTACCCAACTAAATGAGTTGGGGTCGATCCCACAGTGAGTAGATTTTCCTTCGAATTCAATTATAGAAATATCACAACAATCTCTTCAACTTAACACTTACTCCACCTTTTTGATTTACACTTCGAATTTTAGGTTATAATTATCAATCCAATTCAACACCTAACACGAAATGATCAAATAATGAGGTAACATTTAGGGAATTGACCAACCAACTATTTAGTTCAACTTAGTGGATAAACATTCTTGCTCATAATGGAATGAATTGTCGTTGGTAGGTAGGACTATATGTAAAGAAATTTTCTCTCAAATAATTACGTTATCTTTGTCGAATTCTCTCGAACTTCAACTGTCACGACCGAAGGCTAACCCATAGATGCGACACGGCGTACTCGACCCTGAAGGGGTCTCATACAAGCCTCATAGAATTCTTGAACATAAGAACATAGGAAAATAGAGAAGAATTTAAAACTTTCTTTACAATCGAGGACATTTTTCATTAAAAAGCAAGCGGAAGACCTTCTAGACTCTGTATACTATATGTCAAACCATATAATACTTTGAATACAACATTGGGACTTAGCCCATGCAAAAGCTTTAATATAAACTAAAAGACATAAAAGGAACATAATGGGTTTTTTCCTCGAAACTACGAGGACTCACCAAGTCTTCATCTTCAAGCACCTTAGAAACCTACTCCTCACGCATAGAGAAGAATGGAGAAGAATGGGGTTAGCACAAAGAGTACTAAGTATGGAAGCCATGCAAAAACATGCTTAAAATAGACATTTTTTTATGAAAGTCATGATATATTCCATTTTGGTAAAACTTCATGAACATTGAGAAAAGAGGCATAATATAAGTCACAACAAACATACTAGTCATATTTTCATATTAGAACAGAATCCACATATGAACCTTTACCTCACCTTAAGCCTTCACCTTAAGTAACCGTGAAGTTATACCTTGTACAATGTATGGATAGCATCCCATACCACCACCCACACGAAGGTACAAACTTAAGGCCACCAAAATCGAACTTACCATTCATTCTTTGAACCTTTACACAATAAAGCATATAAGAGACATAAACATTACATAAGTCACAACATCAAATTAAAACAAACATTTAAAACAACTCTAAGTGATACTTGTGCATTGTGAAAGTAGCATCCCATACTACTACTCACACTAAGTACTCCTTTGAAATCACCAAAGACAAGTCACATTCATATAAGATAAGTCATTACAAGGAAGTAACTCATAATACAATTCAAGTATAGCATGAATCATTACATTTAGGCATATAAGACAACATTTTTCATTAGCTTCATTTAGAGGACATTCATTCATTAGACAATAGATCATCATTCTCATTAACTTTAGCATAAGGGGACATTCATACAATAGCTATTAAGACTTAGAGAACTCACTGTGACCCTCTCAAAGCCTACTCGTGAAATGCATGGATAGCATCTCATACTACCACCCACACTTCATAGAAATCATCATGAAACCATAATGCACATCTCACATGATGGGAATATGCATTAACCGACATAGACCATGAGAGCTAAATTATGGAATCCGGTGTCATATGACCCCACACCGAAGAAAGGTGTTCTACTTGCCTAAGGTAGAACTAGGTAATATCTTAGCTTTGGTAAGAAGACCACTGGATAATATATACCTATGTGAGCGGATAGAAAGATGTTCATTGGAACTCTAACCTATAATTGGGAGAGTTTCCATCTTACCATACCCACCCGGCTCTTAGCCTCCATTCCCATAGAGTAGTTCATTCACATTAACATCTTTGTACTTGAGAGGGCTACCAACACTAGGTCTACCAACCTAAAGTACATTACACCAGAAAGGGCCACCATCACTAGGTCTACCGATTTAAGGTACATTAGGGATAGCTCATTGACTTTCCAAGAAGGGTTCCATAAACATTGGGTCTACCGATACAAGGTCATTATTTCATACATGAAATGGCTGCCAACACTAGGTCTATCGGTTCATGTCATAGACTAAAATACTTCATCATTCATTTATGAAAGGAATGCCATTGGCCTACCAATTCATATTCATCAAGTCAATACACATTCATTAGTCATTTATGAATGGAATTCCTTAGGCCTATCGATTCATATATATCAAGTCAAGACACATTCATTACACAAGAGAAGATGCCTAAGCCTACCAACTCAAGATTCAACAATACTTTCATTCATTCAAGAAGAGGGTGCCTAAGCCTACCAACTCAAGATGCAACAATACTTTCATTCATTCAAGAAGAGGGTGCCTAAGTCTACCAATTCAAGATACTTCATTCATGATCACATTCATCAATATTAGAAAAGGATGCCTTAGCCTAGCAATTCAAGATATACATTCACTTTTGCATTCATTCATACAACAATAGGATGCACAAGCCTACCAATTCAATATATACAACATTACATTATAGAACCCTTCACATTCCATCATCCATATTCATATGTGTTAAGTGAGAATATGCTTTCAATCGCAACACATTTACATTCTATACAAGATCATCATTCTATTATTGAAATCACATGCATATCCTTCACATTATACATTGTAACTAAGCACCTCCGCCTTTCACGTGGATCAATACAATTAGGCAAGAATAATAGCTTAATTTCAACATTCTATATCCATGTAAACATTAACAATTCACATTCCATAATAATCAATCAAATCCTAACCTCAAATCACAACTTAAGAATTTGGGGGAAAACATCAGTTCTATGAAGAATTCATCTTAAATCTTCTTTAAATCCACAATTCAATGCAATAATTCCTTTAGAAATCATTTTGAATCAAACCCATGCATAGATTGAAAGTTAGGGTTTCGGGGTAAACTTTGAAGATTTGAAATGACTTTGAAGTTGGCTCCTTGAAACATAATAAGTCAAGGATGAAGACCACCGTACCTCTTTAAGAACAATCCCACGAAAATCTCCTCAAAAAATTGAAGATTTTGACCTTGGAAGCTAGAAGTCTTCAACTCCAATGGAGGTTTCGAGAGAGAGAGCTTTTGGATGGGAGGGGAGGTTTTGATATGGGGTTTTGAAATAATAAGGTCTAAAATATATTATAATAAATTAAAAACCCTTAAAATATGCTAATAAACCAAAAATAACCATCCATGACCCAAACTAACCAAGGGAGGAATTTACCAAACCACCCCTCACCTTGGCCAACTTGGGCATAAAACTGTAGCAATCCACGAGACCCCTATCCACGGACCATGGATGGGGTCACGGACCATGCTTTTGAAGCGTGGTTCGTGGCTACAACATGCTTTGGGGGCCCTTGACCTACAGAGGCCATCCATGGGGCATGGATGGACCTACGGGGCGTGGTCCCCTTCCGTAGGTCACCAAATCTTGGGCAGTTTGTTGGTTTCCAGGGGTCTTGGGGTTAGGCATTAGGGTCCTCCTCAAGAACTCCTAGGGTGGTCCATGAGGAGTCATGCCTTGACGTTTAGCCCCTAAACCCCTCAACCATGACTCGGGACAATATTTTACACCCTCAAACCTCATGACAACTCAAAGACACACAAGTTAGGCTCTAGTGTCACTTATTTGTTTTACGGGTCATTACATTATCCACCACTTAGAAATATTCATCCTCGAATGTCACTTTAAAACACATAAAGGGGTTAATGACTAAAGACTAGCATCCCATCATGCATGGAACATCATAAACAATGCACAAAACTAGGAGGAAACATCAACTCCATCTCAAACATACTCCATGCAACACAAGAAGGTACGAACTACATCTACAAACCCATTATGCATCATAACTTCAACATTTCTCATTTCATTAGAGGAACTTCCTTCTCCAACTCAAATCATGCTCATCATAACATCATTAGCCATATTATGCAATTTCTTCACAAATCACATTTAGGCATGCTCAACATTTATCATCATGAAGCATATAGACATCTCATACTAAATACACATCTACAAGAGGAACTTAATTCATGAAAACTCATTTTCTGATTCAAACATAAACTCATTAAGAACATGCCTAACATAAGGAGATCATGGAAACTCATAATAACACATGACTCCAAAACATGAAACAAGCCAAAAGGAACTATTTGTCTTAGTCTTGAATAGGCATTTAAAGAAAGGGATAAAGATATCGAGACTTCTCATAGGCCCTTGGCCTACCCCAATTAGCACCCTGAACTATAACTCTTACTATTCAGCATACTATCCCCCACTTAGGAGTAAACCCAACTAAAGCTTATCATGAACAACATAGGAACCTCAATCAATACATTCACAACTTACAAGAAACCATAAACTTACCAGTGCTTTTAAAATAGGAAGGTCATCATTAAGCAACTCTTGCTCACAACAACCTTACCAACACCACTCAAGTTCTCACATGAGTCTACCACATCGGGTCTAAAAACCTCAAACTCACTACACCTCTTATGGTGAGAACATCAAGCAAGCCTAACTCATGAACATCAAGGAAACTCAAAGACCTTACCATATAGACACATTATCCCCCACTTGGGAGTAAGCCTACACAAACTCTTTTAAACTTCACTTCTTTCAATCCTAAGGTCGGAGCAAGTCATCATCAAACCTTCATACTCAACACACCCAAGGATTTCTAAAACACCACTTTTCATCAACTCTTCCAACATACCTCAAAACTCATCTTGACTAAGTCGGATTCTACCAATAACACACATAACCATAAAGCAACCCATTCATACTAAAGTCAACATCACAATCTATCATCTCACATCTATCAAGTCACATAGCCATAATTGGCATTACAACCAACCTTCCTCCCTCAGAACTTGTAGAATACTCCTTTCAAGTGGTCATACCTTAAATACCATCAGATAAGGAGTAAGAGAGAGACATTATAGAGTTAAACTCTATGGCATGAGTTGAAGAATGAAGAAGTGAGACCTTCTTACACCCAATAGCCTCCTATTGATAATGTGGCGCGCTTCACATTATGAACAAGACTCTACTAGATGTGGTTTGAGACATCCTAAAACCATTCCAAAATCTTCTGCTCTGATACCATGTTTGTCACGACCCAATGCTAGCTCCTAGATATGACACGGCGTACTCGACCCCGAAGGGATCTCGTACAACCGTCATAGCATTCTTGAACATAAGAACATAGGAAAATAGAGAAGAATTTAAAATTTTCTTTACAATCGAAGACATTTTTCATTAAAAAGCAAGCGGAAGACTTTCTAGACTTTGTATACTATGTCTCAAACCATCTAATACTTTGAATACAACATTGGGACTTAGCCCATACAAAAGCTTTAACATAAACTAAAAGACATAAAGGGAACATAATGGGTTTTGTCATCGAAACTATGAGGACTCACCAAGTCTTCATCTTCAAGCACCTTAGAAACCTAATCCTCAAGCATAAAACACCAATATCTCAAAACCCTACACTTTGGTAAAAATGGAGAAGATTGGGGTTAGCACAAAAGGTACTAAGTATGGAAGCCATGCAAAAACATGCTTAAAACGGACATTTTCTATGAAAGTCATGATATATGCCATTTTTTGTAAAACTTCATGAACATTGAGAAAAGAGGCATAATATATGTCACAACCAACATACAAGTCATATTTTCACATTAGAACATAATCCACATATGAACCTTTACCTTCACCTTAAGCCTTTACCTCAAGTAACCCTCAAGTTATACCTTGTGCACTGTATGGGTAGCGTCCCATACCACCATCCACACTAAGGTACCACCTTAAGGCCACCAAAAGTGAGTTTACCATTCAACCTTTGCACCTTTACACAATAAAGCATATAAGCGACATAAACATTACATAAGTCGCATCATCACATTAGGACCAACATCTAAGACAACTCCAAGTCATACATGTGCAATGTGCAAGTAGAATCACATACTACTACTCACACTAAGTACCCATTTGAAGTCACCATAGACAAGTCACATTCATATACGATAAGTCATGACAAGGAAGTAACTTATAATACAATCCAAGTATAGCATGCATCATTACATTTAGGCATATAAGAAAACATTCTTCATTAGCTTCATTTAGAGGAAAATAATTCATTAGCTATTAAATCATCATTCTCCTGAAGTTTATCATATGGGGACATTAATACATTAGCCATTAAGACTTAGAGAACTCACTATCACCCTCTCAAAGCAAACTCGTGCAATGTATGGATATCATCCCATACTACCACCCACACTTCATAGAACGCATCAAGAAACCATAATGCACATCTCACATGATGGGAATAGGCATTAACCGACATAGACCATGAGAGCTAAATCATGGAATCCGGTGTCATATGATCGCACACCGAAGAAAGGTGTTCAACTTGCCTAAGGTAGAACTAGGTAATATATTATCTCTCGTAAGAAGACCACTAGCTAATATATATCCTATTTGGGCACATAGTTATGGGATAGGAAGATCTTCATTGGGACCCTAGCCTAACATTGGGATAGTTTCCATCTTACCATATTCACTCGGTGCTTAGCCTTCATTCCCATAGAGTAGTTCATTTACATTAACATCATTGTACTAGGTCTACCAACCCAAAGTAAATTACCCAAGAAAGGGCCACCATCACTAGGTCTACTGATTCAAGGTACATTAGGGATAGCTCATTGACTTTCCAAGAAGGGTGCCATAAATATTGGGTCTACCGATACAAGGTCATCATTTCACAAATGAAAGGGCTACCAACTCTAGGTCTACCGATTCAAGGTTCAACACGTTACCTCCTAGACGCATCATGAAGGGCTACCAACACTAGGCCTACCGGTTCATGTCATAGTCTAGAATACTTCATCATTCATTTATGAAGAGATTACTATTGGCCTATCGATTTATATTCATCAAGTCAAGACACATTTATTAGTCATTTATGAAAGGAATGCCATAGGCCTATCAATCATATACATCAAGTCAAGACATATTCATTACACAAGAGAGGAAGCCTAAGGCTACCAACTCAAGATTCAACAATACTTTCATTCATTCAAGAAGAGGGTGCCTAAGCCTACCAACTCAAGATTCAATAATAATTTCATTCATTCAAGAAGAGGGTGCCTAAGCCTACCAATTCAAGATACTTCATTCATGATCACATTCATAACCCAAACTAACCAAGGGAGGAATTTACCAAACCACCCCTCACCTTGGCCGACTTGGGCAGAAACTGTAGCAATCAACGAGACCCCATCCACGGACCTTGGATGGGGTCACGTACCATGCTGTTAAAGCGTGGTTTGTGGCTGCAACATTATTTGGGGGCCCTTGACCTACAGTGGCCATCCACGAGGTGTGGATGGACCTAGGGGACATGGTCCCCTTCCGTAGGTCACCAAATCTTGGGCAGCTTGTTCGTTTCAAGGGGTCTTGGGGGTTAGGCTTTAGGGTGGTCCATGAGGAGTCATGCATTGATGTTTAACCCCTAAACCTCTCAACCATGACTCGGGACAATATTTTACACCCTCAAACATCATGATGACTCAAAGACACACAAGTTACACTCTAGTTTGACTTATTCATTTTACGGGTCCTTACATCAACACTAGATGGAATATGCCCAGCCCTTGTCCTCACCAAATCTACTATCTTGAGCTAGATCCAAAGGATAGGTTCCATGTTTCACTTTCTCAAGCTGAAATCATGGCGACCCACTACTAAGGATGCTAAACTTGCTACTTTAGCTTTGTACTTCTCTCTCGAGCAAGCACAAAACACTGAACTAGTGAAAGTAATCATGTAAGATGACCTCAAAATACGTCAGCAAATCAGACCCACTTCAATTTAACATCATTATTCACAAATCAATGACACCCACTTAGTAAAACTCAACAATTGGTCACATAGTCAAAACCCCAAGGAGAGGGATTTAGCCAATCATAGCAAAAAGATGTAAATAAACATCCATCATGTCTTTCATAGCTGGGTACAAAGGAAAATTGAATGTTAAAGTCAACTAAGAATCTCCTCTATTACAAAATCTCCAAGAAAATCTCACTAAAATCGCTAAGAAATTGCCTCTAGCAGTGATATTTCTCTCAATCTTTTGTTCCTCACATTTTTGAATACTCTCTCTCTAGAAAAAATCAATTTAAACAAGTCTGAAGTGTGACTGTTTAAGATCAATCAGCGAGGTAAGTCAGGCTTCACCGACAATTCGGCAACTCGCCGATTATCCTTCCTCTCCCCTTCATTTTTCAGTTCTTCTTGGTCCAGCTACTGTAATTTTAGGCGATCTAGATCGGGAACACCGAGTGTTTCCGCGAGTCACCCTTTCTTATTTCATCTTGCCTATCAGCACTTGTTTGGATCTCCATCAGCACTTTTGGTGATCTGGTAATCTCTCGTCGGGACGATCGAGAATACGCCAAGTGGAACTTTTGCTCGCCGAAGTTACTCCCAATTCGTCTCCAGCATTCTGTAACTTGAGGTGGTGGAATGGAAACTTGGCGATTCGCCTAGTGAAATTGGAGATTACCAGACCTTCATTTCTTCATTCCTTAAGCTTGCTTCGTCCCTTTTTGCACATTAGTGTCCATGCTTTGTTCCTAGATCCAAATACTTGGAAATCAAGGATTTTACATAAGTTATTGGCACAAAAAAAGAATTTGAGGACACTAAATCTATCCAAATAAAGCCCTAAATGAGTCCAAATCGCAGACTCAAATGAAGCGTGCCACAATTATGAATAAGAGGCTATAAGACGTTAGGAAGCTACACTTATTGCATTACTCTTTCAGTTGTGCCATAGAGTTTAGCTCTATAGAAGTACTTTTCCTAACTTTTCTCTTGTGTTTATGGGATATGAATACAAGAAGGGCGAATGCAAGAATGATGGAAGAGGAGATTGTGAATGAGGGAGTTCCTCCCCAAGGTCCTCAAGGTAACTAAGTTCCTTAAGGCAATCAATTTCCAGTTGATCCTTCGGCTATGTCTAATGAATAAGTTAGGTCGGCTCTTCTAATGATGGCTCAAGCCGTAACTACTCAAGCCCAAGTTATGGCGGCTCAAGCCACTAGGGGTGTTGAGACTCATGTGAACCCTAATGTGAGAACTATGGCTTCTAGGTTGATGGAGTTTGTGAGGATGAGTCCTCTAGTGTTTCTTAGTTCCAAGGTGGGAAAGGATCCCAAGAGTTTGTGGATGAGGTGTATAATGTAGTTAATGTTATTGGGTTGACTTCCATATAAAAAGTGGAACTAACTGCTTACAAATTGAAGGATGTTGCCCAAGTTTGGTTTACTCAATGGAAGAGCAATAGGCCGGTAGGAGTGGGTCCTACATATTGGGAGGTGTTTAAGAAATCATTCCTTCATAGGTTCTTTCCCCATGAGAAGAGGGAAGCTAAGGTGGAGGAGTTTATCAACCTTAGGCTAGGTAGCATGAGTGTGCAAGAGTATTCCTTGAAATATACCCTACTGTCTAAGTATGCTCCATCTTTGGTGTCTAAACCGAGGGATGAGATGAGTAGATTTGTGATGGGTGTTTCCGACTTAGTTGAGGAAGAATGTCGTACGACAATACTCCATGATGACATGAATATCTCTAGGATTATGGTGTTTTTTCAACAAATTGAGTAGTTAAAAATGAAAAAAAAAGAATAAGGAGATGAAGAGAACTAGGTTTGATGAGCAAAGTCAACCAAGGTTCAAAAAGAGGGCTTCTAACCAAGATTATTCAAGCACTCCTAGGGTTAACTAAGAGAAAGGTAGTGGGTATCCATTTCCTAAACCTATTTGCACCTATTGTGGAAAGAAAAACCATGGGAAGTGCCTAGCCGGTATGGATGGTTGCTATGGTTGTGGAAAGAATGATCATCAAGTAAAAATTTCCCTACATTCACGGCCAAAGGAAGAGAGGCCAAACAAGCTTTCTAAGTCCCCCGGATCCTAATGCTCCAAAGCATAGTCGTTTCTATGCACTCCAGTTTAGAGAGGGCAAATGAGCTCTTCTGAATAAAGGCACCGGTATGTTGATAGTTCCTTATGGTTGTGAATGTTTATTCAATGTCCCTACGCTATTTTCATGTTAGCCTTAGTATGGGTTTACTCCCAAGGTGAAAATAGTATGTTGAATAGTAAGTTTGTTGAGAGTTCTGATATCTTTATATCATTCTTAGGTTGTTGGTGAATTGTCATTCATGGCCTTGGAGGGAAAATAATGAAGGATTGGTTTATAATCATGATGTTATGTATGTGCTTTGTGATTTCAATGCAAGTAATGTGATCATCTCTAGAATGCAATTATGTTATTATTGAAAGGTTATTCTTAATTATACACTTATGAATGATTATGATAGAATGTGAAAGGTTTCTTCAAGGTAATGTTACATCTTGTATTGGTAAATTGTGGCTTAAACACATGATTCCCCCAAAATACTAAATGGTGAATTGTGATTTGGGATTGATTGATTATGGAAACATGTGAAGATATTATGTTTATATTGACTTAGTTTATTGAATTATGTCATTATTCATGGCTAAATTGTAGTATTGTAGGTTGTTGGTGAATTGTGATTTATGGCCTTAGAGGGCAAATTATGAAGGATTGATGTATAATCGTGATGCGATGTATGTGCTTTGTGATTTCAATGCAAGTAATGTGATCATGTCTAGAATGCAATTGTGTAATAATTGAAAGGTAATTCTCAATTATACACTTATGAATGATGATGATAAAATGTGAAAGGTTTCTTCAAGGTAATGTTACATCTTGTATTGTAGGCTTAGGCATCCTTTTCTTGTGTAAACAAAAGTAATGTTGATTGATGTACCTTGAATTGGTAGGCTTAGGCATCCTCTTCTTGTGTTACGAAAGATCTGTACAGAATGTACCGTGGAAAGTCCTTCTCTTTCAGTTGTGGTAATGTATCTTTACTTAATGAACATGAATCGATAGGCCAATGGCAGTCCTTTCATAAATGACTAATGAAGAATTTTAAGGCTTTGTCTTAAATCGAGAGGCCATTGGCATTCCTTTCATAATGAGTTAATGAACTAATGTAATGTTGAATCTTGAATCGATAGGCCAATGGCATTCCTTTCATGTGGATTCAATGAGCTACCCTAATAATGTACCATGAATCGATAGGCCTATGGCATTCCTTTCATGTGTGTAATAATGTACCTTGGGTCGATAGGCCGATGGCATTCCTCTCAAGTACAATAATGTTAATGGAAATGAACTACTCTATGGGAATGGAGGCGAAGTACCGAGTGGATATGGTAAGATAGAAGCTCTCCCTACATTAGGCCGGGTTTCAATGAACATCTTTCTTATCCCATAACTATGTGCCCGCATAGGTTATTTGCTGGTGGATCCACCTAAGTGAAAATGTTACTGGTCTTACCTTAGGCAAGTAGACCAACCTTTTACGGTGTAGGATAGACACCAGATTCCATGTTAACTCACATAGTCTATGTCTGTTAATGCTTTTTCCCATCATGTGAGATACATGCTATGGTTGCTGAAGAGGTTCTATGAAGTGTGGGTGGTAGTATGGGATGACATTCATGCATTACATGAGTAGGCTTTGAGAGGGCTATGTTGTGATTCTCCAATGTCTTAATGTCTAATGAAATGAATGTGCTCTTAATGAAGCTAATGAGAATGTTGACTTAAATGCCTAATGAAATGATGAATGCTTTACTTGGAAATGTTATTATAAGTTACTTTCCTTATCATGACTTATGAAATGTATGTGTTCCTAATGCATGAGTATTGACTAAAGATGAGCAATGAAGAATGGTAAGTTCATCGATGGTGGCCTCAAAGTGGTACATAGTAGTAATAGTAGTATGGGATCATATTCTTACATTGCACAAGTATAGCTTAGGGTTGCTTAAGGTGAAGGTACTAATGTGTTGTAATGGCTTATATGTTGATTATGTTTGTATCTTATGCCTTTTATACTAAAGTTCATGTTGTTTCTCAAAATTGGTATATAACATGGTTTTCAACCAAAATGTCCTTTATAGGCATGGTTTTTGCATAACTATAATACTTAGTACATTTTTGTTTGCTAACCCATATTTCTACATTTTTCTACAAAGTGTAGGTTCCAGCATTTCAGTGGATTCCTTCTAATTCAAATGGCATGGATTGAGCTCTTCCAAAGTTTGTGGTATGACCTCATGGATCCGAGGACAAGTACTTGCTTTATTGACGTTTCATGCTTTCATTGTACTAGATACTTTTTAGACTCTCTATTGTAAGGGCCGTGACCCTACTTTTGATTCAAGATGTTTTTAGATGCCCATGTGAGACAAGTAGACTTCCACTGTTTTAAATAAAGTTTCTCGATTGTATGGATTTGAAAGAGTTTTAAATTCCGCACTATTTCTATTATCTTATCTGATGACATGCTATGAGGCTTGTATGAGGCTCTTCGGAGTCTTGTACGCCATGTCACATCTGGGGTATAGGTTTGGGTCGTGACAGTGGATATAGGATACTTATTCTTACTTGTGACCTTCTTCAACTGCCTATAGTCAATGCACATTCTGAGAGAACCATCTTTCTTTTTCACGAACAACATTGGTCCACCCCATGGGGAAATATTAGGTCTGATGAATCCCTTATATAGAAGGTCTTTAAACTGCTCTTTCAATTCCTTAAGCTCAGCTCGAGCCATTCTGTAAGGAGTAATAGAAATAGGCTGGGTATCTGGAAGGAGATCAATTCCCAAGTCAATTTCACTTTTGGGAGGAATTTTGAGAAGATCTTTTGAAAAATATCTAGTTACTCATTTACTACTGGAACTAACTCAAGAGTTGGGATTTCGGAGCTAGAATCCTTAACCCGAACTAAATGATAGAGTTAACCCTTAGAGATCATGTTTATGCCTATAAGGTAAGAAATGAATAGACCTATAGGCGCTAAGCTACTATCCTTCCATTCTAAGATTGGTCTATTTGGAAAATGAAAACGAACAATCCTAGTTCTACAATCGACTGAGGCATAACAGGAATGTAACCAATACATGCCTAGAATGATATCGAAATCTACCATTTCTAACTCTACAAGGTTTGCTGAGGTGACTTTCTGAGAGACTATGATAAGGCAATTTCTGTATACATGTCTAGCTATAACTGGGTCACCGACTGGAATAGAGACTGAGAAGGGTTCTGAGAGAGTTTCTGGACTAACATTGAAATTGACTGCTATATAAGGAGTTACAAAAGACTAAGTAGCCCATGTTGTTTTTCCACTGAGTGAACCATATGTGAGCCACATCCTTAAGTTGGTAGGATTCCAACTCAACCCTACCATTATGATTAAGCATTTCAAGGACACTTCATCTAATTCTAAGTGTCAACGATCTATATTCAGTATAAAACCCAACTAAATGAGTTGGAGTCGAATCCCACAGGGAGTGGTACGTGTTTGAGAATCAATTGGGAATTACGAATATGATCAAATCAGTCATAGGAATAAAATTTATGGGATAAAAACATCATTCAAATTAGGGGGTGACACGAATGTCATACGGGGAGTTTTGGTTTGGAATTATCAACTACAAACAATGGTAAAGAATACGAAATAAAAGTAATGAGACGGGTTCTTCGAATGTGATTCGATTATAGGCTAATATAGACAAATGGGTAATTGAAACTATTAGAAAATACCTACATATTAGTGAGTGAGCTAAGACATAGAGGGGATAACTTTTCTCTCAAACAATTTACCTTGAATCAAGTTGATTTCTCTCGAACATCAACATGCAAGAAAAATAAGACCAACCCACACCTTAGTCCCTTCCCTCTCTCAAGCTGAATGTGTGGGATTATGTTTAGGATTCACTCTCTCGCGCTAAACCCATGTCAACCCAATACCCATTAACCATCAATCAATAGGCGTAGTTGTAAAACCTCTGTCTTGAGCAAGCCAAACACACAAGAGTAGAACTGCATTTGCAACTACAATTCTAAAATGAAACCACAATTATGGATTGAACTCACTTCTAAACATCATTTAAACTAACAATTAGTAGTATCCATAAACTACATCAGCTCATAATCACATAATCACACCCCAAGAATTGGGGTTTTAGCTAGACATTATAAAAAGATAAAAAATCATTACCAAATTGGGTTTCCATAAACTAGGTAAGATTGATTGTGTCCTTACAATGTTCCAATTCGAAGAATACCAAAGCCCCACTTCCAGTTTCTCGCAAGTGAGAAACTTCAATTCTTCAAAGTTTAGGGAAAAAGTAGAGAAAACTTGTCTCAATGCTCAAAATAATAATATGAACTTCGATACTATTTAATTGATGCTAAACTAAATGTTCAAATATATATTTATTGTCAACAAACATATGCTGCGAAGAGCCATTCGGCTCAGTAAGTTGGGCTCGCCAAACCACTCGGTGATCCGCCCTTTTGCCTTGTCCTTCAGCATCCTAAAGGTTTGTAACTTTGGGCTATCCAACACGTCATTGGGGAACCACTCAACGAGCTGCCGACTACTCCTTTCTCTCGCCTACTTGGTTCTTTCCTTCAGCGCTTGGCACACTGGAACTTTAGGCGATCAAGCAGCCATTTGGCGACTCGCCAAGGGGACTTGGTGATGACCAGGCTTGCTTTTCTTCATTCTTTCAGCTCGCTTCGTTCCTTTTTGGAAATTAGTGTCCTTGCTTTGTTACTTAATCCATATACCTAGAAATCAACGGTTTTACATCAGTTATTGGTACAAAATAAGCATTTGAGGACACTAAATCATTGTATATAAAGCCCTAAATGAGTCCAAATATCAAACTCATCAACACCCCTAATTTAAACTTTTGTTTGTCCTCAAGTAAAACTCTAGATCAACAGTTCAAAAAGGATGTCTCAAACAGTGCTACACAAGACTCAATCATGAATGCACACAACAACACTCAACTTACTCATGCAAGGATCAATTGTGCACTCAAATATTAAAGTTGTGACTCACCTTTATCAAAGATTCTCAAGTTCACACCACTTGTTTCAAATACAAGTTCAAGCTCAACAAAGGTACTCAAATGCCCTCACACAAAGATGATTCCATATTCGCACACAATGGTTCAACACTTTATAGCTCCGGAATCACACACAACTCTCACACTCACAAATATGAACACATGCATGACTTTACCCATAGGTTTGCCCTTATTTTTCAACTAACATTCGTTTCAGCTCACTCAAAATCAGAAACATCTTTTCGAGGATCGTAATGGGGTTGAGTGTAAAAGTATGGTCATTTAGGCTCAGTGGCTACTATCATCTTGAAATGTGGTATGCACATCACTTTCTTTCCTTTTCTTCAACATTTTCACCCATGCTCAAAATTTACCCCATTATTCAATTCCAATGGAATACCGGACACGCCATTTCTTTTGCAAATTTCACAGCCTTATTTCTTAACATTTTTGTTCTTTTTATTTTTCATTCTTCTTTTCTCTTTTTTTTTTTTTTTAAATTTTTTTGTGTGGAGGGGTTCCATCTTTCTCAAAATCATGGATCAAAGGGGACTTCTTTGCAATTCTTGATTTACCTTCTCTTTACACCACACCCCCAACTTAGGCTTTTGCCCTATGTTGGCTATTCAAACAAACCATACTTCATGATGATTATGGGTGAATGGATAAAGAGGGGTTACAATTTCATCAAGTTTTTTCCAAGAAAAGGGTAAGGCTCAAAGGGTGTTCAAGCAAAGTTCATACACTCCCAAGCTTGGCCACAAAAGAGGTATAATGTCAAATTGTTTCACTATTCAAAAGTTTTGCCTAAGATCATTTCAAGAGCTTGCATTACTTAGTCAACCGGACCAATGGGGTAAATTCTGGGTGTCATCAAACAAGGTTCACGGTAAGCTCATCACACAAGGCATTGGCACCAATATCAAACAAGACTTCACATTTTTGCTAGTGTCCAATGTTCATCACAAGAACCTCCATTCAATAATCGGCTAATCACAACGAGATGCAAAAGGTTTACATATTTTCTATGCAATTTCATTTAGCCTCATCGTAGCTGCATATTCATTTTTGTTCGATTAAGAGCAGTATTGAAGTCATCGGTATTGATCATGATCGACACTCAAATTTGCACAAGAACAACCACATTCAAACACAACAAAAGGTGGCAAAAATTTTAAGAAGGGTAAAAAACCTTTTGCATTCAAAATATGGAGCCACAAGCTCAAACATCCACAAAACAGTGTCAAAACATAATTTACAGCACAAAAACCCATTATATACAAAAAAATAATCCCAAAAGGTAGGAATGGAAATACCCCACCCCACCACAAACAAAAATAAATTTGTCCTCAAATGCAACAAAATACTAACAATCAATAAAAGTGATATAGAGGGAGGTAAAGAAAGTCCTGTCTACACAGTCGCTCCATTTGTTGAGGCATCAGTGCCCGGTGCAACATCAACACTGCTAGCTCCACTAGGATCAGGTATGAGTGTGTCTGCCAATGAGATCTGCACAGTTGAATCCACCATAGCCTCATCATCTGTTGTAAGGCCCTCATAAGTGGCCTTTTCATCGCTTCCAAGTTACTCCTCATCAGTCTCAGCCTCGGACTCTGTAGCGGCCATCTCATTAACTCGAGTATCATATTCGGTGGTAGAAGGAGGCACATCCATATCTACTGGCATGTCGGGGATCTCCATATTCCAAATAATCATAGACATGTCAGTGGACTTTAGCTGGTCCACATCCTTCCTCAACTCAGCAATGGCGACCTTTAGGGCCGTCACCTCATCAGTTGCCCCTTGGCCTTGCTCAGACACCGCTATCTGTGCTACAAGGGCATCAATAGTAATACTCATAGGTCTCACAACATCAGCAAGGGCCCTCTCGATCATGCCAAGAATGGTGGCCTCAAGCCTGGAGCCGCACCTTTCAACAAAATGGGCTAGCTGCCCCAGCAGTAGTATCGCAGCCCGGGTGATTGCCAAGAGTCACAGAAGTAGTAGCACTAGATATACTTGAAGGCCCTGGGGCCGGAGTAGGGAAATGTACCTATGCAGGTAATGCATCAGTATCCACAACCGAGGATGTGTCTACCAGGGCTTCTATCTTTTTCTGGCCTCATCCTTCAAGTACTCATCCTCAATCCTTCGGATGTCGGTATAGGAGGTCGAAGTCTCTTCCACATCCTTATTCTCATCTCGAGGCACTCTAGCTTTTCTAAACAGCTCGGTGATCAGAACCGGAAATATGAGAGAAATTTGTCGCTACTTGGCCCTCATGAGCATTTCTTGGCCAATGATCATCCCAAAGTTCAGCCTTATCCAATCAATGATGCAACCAAGGCAGGATGCTTTCGCATGGCAAAGAATTGACTCATTCTGGGATGGCATGATAGTACTATTGATGAAGCCAAACCAGTACCTCACTGCTACATTGAGGTTTTTCTTTTCTATGGGTGCTCCAAACACAAACCACATAGGAGTATCGTCAGATAGCTGAGGGGCCAACCACTTTATCATACTCTCCAACGTTTTTGTCCTGATCATGTATTGACAGTCGTCTTCAATTTCTTTTGAACACTCTAGGACTGCATTGATAGCATCACTATCACACTTCACCTTTCTTCCCAAGACAACCACATAGTCTACTAGCTTGAATTTGTTGGCCTGCTTCTTCCCTTGTGGCACCAGGGCTCCGTAGGAGATATAAAATTCCCAGACCCAATTTGAAACATAAGGTCTACGAGGTCAAGTGAATAGCTGGAACTTGTAGGACCTCAAGCAGCTTATGATCTCCGGGTATCTTTCTATGACTCCATCAGTAGACAGCCTCTTTTCTTCGATGATGGTCCTCAATCCCTCAGTCTTCAGTCTGTTCAGAGACCGGAGAGGAGGACCCTATGCAGGTGGCTTGGGGATTCCTGATCCTAGAAGGATCATTCAACCACTTGGAATGTAACTTAACTCTCTGGGTTGTCAATAACTCATCATCTTCAGGCTCAGAAGTTGCAGCCTGATGATCATGGTGCTCACCATCACTCTCAGAAGTCGTTAGGTAAGTGGCATAGATTTCGTCACTGTCGGAGGTGACCTCCTGTGACGCAGGGGCAGCTGTCTTGCCTTTTCCTTTTCCCTTCCTACCTATGGTAGGAAGTGTGATAGCCTTTGCCCTGGATGCAGCTACATCCTCATTAATTGTGATTCCCTTAGCCCTCTTGCTGGGCGACATGTCTCTACCTGCCACTTTTGGTCTAGCTATATCTACAAAAGCATTATAGAAAGTTAGAACATTTCAAGAAGAATCACAGAAATCATAATGCAGACAGACTCACCGAATCACTTTGGCAAGCTAGCTCAGGCTCGACGAAAGGATTGGCTTAAAAAATTTCAAGAAAAATGGCATGTCGGTGATGTTAGGGGCCATTCACCGAATCACCAACAACATTCGACGAGCACAGACTAGCCCATTAAATGTTACCATGTATTTTAGGGGTTAGGGGCGCAGTAAGGGCGATCTAAGAAGACATTCGACGAGTCGCCGAGTGCACTCGACGAACTCAAGCTTCCTACCGATTATTACAAAACCAAAAGATTTTAAAACCATGAAATTAAAGGCAATCGAGGGGGGTTCGATGAACCGCCGAGTGGTTCAGCGAGCTCGACCCAGCTCGCCAAACTGCCCAACGTGCCTACTTTCTACCCCGACTTCCAAAATCAACACTGCATCCCCCGAAAACAAAATCAAACCATACACTTATTCAATTACACTCAGACACATAAGAACCTTGCCACCGGGGTACTCAGACTTCTCCTAGTTTGGCCAAAATTGTTCATTTGATGACTTTAGCCCTTAAGAATGACATTAACCCCTCCATTATTGGGCAAAGCACATCATTTGGCACAAATATGGGTTACTCAGACTTCACCTGAATAGACCCAACAACAATTAAGCATAACCTAGCAATTTATGATTAGTTTTAAGGCACAAAGCTTGGAAAATTAACAATTAGGCATTCTAGGCATGATATTGAAATTAAAACAGGCAGGCAAACATATAGATACAAATTCAAAGAGGCCCAGCACACATCACTAAGAACAAAACAATTGCAAATGAGTTTAACCTCTAATTATGAGTTTTGGGATTCTGAAAACCAACATTTAATACCGAATATATGATTTGAAAAGCTAGGCGGCAAAGATTTCCAACTCCAAACAGAGGATCAACGACCAAAAAGCAAGAGAATACGTGAATATACGAAATATAGATTGTGAGTGTGATTATAGGAAGTTAAAAAGTGAGGAAATGCAAAAGCGTTTGAAATTTTAAACCTTTGGCATTTTAAAACCGTCCAGTTCTCTCCCATTCGGCGACATTAATTTACCTTGCCGAAAAACTCGGTGACACGCCGATTGGTTACTTACCTCACCGAGTTTTACAGGACCTCTAGTTAATGTGGGGGTCCAAACGGCGGACAAAGTCGGTATCGCCGACCTGTTCGGCGGTTCGCCACCTATTACATGGGCTCGCCTAATTTTACAGACTCCAACCTTAGAATTTCTTGAGTCCAAGTCGGCCTCTCCGACCTCTTCGGCGAGTTGTCAACTTGACGTTTTTCTCGCCAACCTACAAATTTCAAACACATTCCACTTTTTTTTACCTGCACAATCAACACACGATTATGCCAAAAACAAAAAGAAAGCAAATAAAACTTAGGTTGCCTCCCAAGTAGTGCCTTAGTTAACGTTGTGGTACGACGCACGTCCTCACTCAAACTTCATTCTTGGGGTTTGCCATAGTGTCACTAGGCAACCCCCATTGTTGTCTCGAGTTTAAATGAGAAGAAATTTGACTCATTCGGGTCTCCAACTGTTTGATAGAGACGGAATGAGAGGTAACCGTCTGGCTAATGATCGATATCTTCCTTTATTTCTTTCAAAATTTTATCGTACCCCTCAACCCTATTAAGAATACGATATATCTTATCCTTAGACTGGCTACCCTCAGGATCTTTGGGCTTTTGACGCTAGTGGGGAGGAGCATACCTAACCTTCTCCCCATCTCTTTCCATCTAAGTGGGGTTACGATCCCTCCACTCTCTATCATGATCTCTCCAGCCATCATCCATGTTCCAACCTTGGTTACGACCCTGCCTCGGGTAGTTTGCATAATAACCACCTCCTTGGTTGGTTATTAACGTTAAAGACAGTTCATCAAATTCTAAGTGTCAATGGTTGTAAATCAATATTAACCCAACTACATGAGTTGGGGTCGATCCCACACATAATAACTTTCTTTTGAAATATGAAAGTATAGCAGTAACCTTTTTAGCTAAACAAGAACCGCACTCAAGAGTTTAAGATTCAAATTCTAGGATATAGTTACTAACCCTCTTCAACACTCAACCCGAAACAATCAAATAACGAGGAAACACTTGGGGAGTTGCCTAACCAACTATTGCATACAACTTAATAGGTGAACATCATTACCAGCAATGTCATTTTGTTATGGGTAGAATAGACTATAGGCAAAGAAATTTTATCTTGAACAATTACCTTATTTATGATGAATTCTCTCGAACTGCAACACTAGCCATAAGACGCCCAGCCCACTTTCTCATAAAGTTTACTCTCTCGAGCTAGACAAAAGGTTGAATCTTGAGTTTCACTTTCTCAAGCTGAAACCGAAATGACCCACTACTAATGATGTGAATTATCACGTTGGTTCTATAGTTCTCTCTCGAGCAAGCACAAAACTCTGAACTACATTGCACTAAGCATGCAACAATGAATTTAAACCACGATAATAATTCAGACCCACTTCACATTAACACCTCGATTCGCTAATTGATGACACCAACTTAGCAAATGCAACAATTGGTTATATTATCAAACCCCCAATATTAGGGTTTTAGCCAATCATGGTCAAAAGATGAAAGTCCATACCTTCCATGTTTTCAATAGCTGGGTAAATGAAATTCAAAAGTTAAAATTTACCAAAATCTTCTCTATTACAAAACTCGAATGTAAAACCTTCCTAAAATGACTTGAAATCTACAATGGTGGTGTTTTTGCGCTCAATCTTTTGATCCTCCCATTTCTGAATACTTTCTCTCTCTTGCAAAAATCAATTTAAACAAGTCTGGTGTGAGGCTTTTAGGGACTAATTAGCGAGGAAAGTCAGGTTTCGCCGACCGTTCGGTGACTCACCGTTCGTCCTTCATCTCTCCTTAATTCTTCTTATCTTCTTAGTCTAGCCACTATAAATTTAGGCGAGCCAGATCGGGATCGCCGTTACATACTGTGATTCGCCGTTTTGCCTTTTAAATCACCCATCAACACTTATCTGGATTTCCATCAGGACTTTTGGTGACGAGGTCATCCTTCGCAAATATGCTCGGCGACAAGCCGAATAGAACTGCTGATCACCGAAGTTACCCTCAATACAACCTCAGAGTTCTGTAATTTTAGGCGATAGAGGAGCACTTAGGTGACACGCCGAATGATCTTGGCCATCACCAGGCTTGCTTTTCTTCATTCTTTCAGCATGCTTCTTTCCTCTTTGCCAATTAGTGTCCTTGCTTTGCTACTCAATCCATATTCCTGGAAATCAAGGGTTTTACATCAATAATTAGCACAAACTAGGCATTTGAAGACACTAAATCATTGTAAATAAAGCCTTAAATGAGTCGAACTCTCAGACTCATCAACACCACCAACTTAAACTTTTGCTTACCCTCAAGTAAAACTCAATTTTAGTAGTTCAAAAAGGATGTCTCAAATAGTGCTATACAAGACTCAATCATGAATGCCCACAACAAGACTCAACTTACTTATGCAAGGATGAATTGTGCACTCAAAGGTTCAAGTTGTATCTCACAATTATCAAAGATTCTCAAGTTCACAATACTTGCTTAAAATGCAAGTTCAAGCTCAACATAAGTACTCAAACGCCCTCACACGAAGATGATTCCATATTCACACACAATGGTCCAACAATTTATAGTTCCGGAATCACATACGACTCTCACACTCATAAATATGAACACATGCATGAGTTTACCCATAGGTTTGCCCTTATTTTCCAACCAACATTTGTTTCAGCTCACTCAAGATCAAAAAGGTCTTTTCAAGGCTTGTAACGGAGCTGAGTGCAAATGTATGGTCATTTAGGCTCAGTGGTTGTTATCTTCATGAAATGTGGTATGAACAACATTTTCTTTCCTTTTCTTCAACATTTTTATCCATGCTCAAAAGCTACCCCTTTATTCACTTCTCATGGAATACCGGACACCCCATTTCTTTTGCACTTTCACAACTTTATTTTTCAACTTTCTTTTTTTCCTTTTATTTTTGTATGGAGGGGTTCCATCTTTTTCACAACCATGGATCAACGGGGGACTTCTTTGCACTCCTTGAGTTACCTTCTCCTTTCACCACACCCCAAACTTAGGCTTTTGGCCTAAGTTAGCTCTTCAAACAAACCACACTTCATGAGGATTATGGGTGAATGGGTAAAGAGAGGTCTCATTTGCTTAAGTTTCTTCCATGAAAATGATAAGCCTCAAAGGGTGTTCAAATAAAGTTCACACACTCACAAGTTAGGCCACAAAAGAGGTATAATGTCAAATTGTGTCACTTTTTAAGATTGTTGCCTATGATCATTTCGAGAGCTTGCGTCAATTTGGCAATTGGACCAACGGGGAAAATTCTAGGTGTCATCGCACAAAGTTCACTATAATCTCATCATACAAGGCATTGGAACAAATATCAAACAAGACTCCACACTTTTGCTAGTGTGCAATGTTCATCACAAGAGACTCAATTTGATGACAAGATAGTCACAACAAGATGCTAAAAGTTCACATATCATCTATGCAACTTCATTTGGCCTCATCTTAGCCATGTATTCATTTTTGTTCGAATAAGAGCACTATTCAAGTCATTGGTATTGATCATGACCGATCACTCAAATTCGTAACTTTTTCAAACAAGCAAGAGACTCACTGACCAAGGACACACCCCCACCAATAGCATTCAACATTGTCCCTAATGTTAGTAGAGAACAGAAAATACCAAAAATAAAATAAAACAAAAAATAAATATAAAAACTGACAAATAAAGATAAAATAATGGTATGTAAACATGTTGTCACGACCCGGGCCTACACCCCGGATGCAACATGACATATAAGACTCCGAAAAGTCTCATACAAGCCTTATAACATTCATAACATTCAATATAAGGAAAATGGTACGGAATTAAAAAAATTCTTTAAATCCATACAATCAAAAACTTCATTTAAAACAGCGGAAGTCTACTAGTCTCACATGGCAATCTAAAAATAATATTCAAATCAAAAGCAGTCTCACGGCCCTTTACAATAGAACGTCTAACAAATGTCTATTACATGAAAGAAATGAAACATCAAAGTGCTTGTCCTCGAATCCATGAGGACATACCAATAGTCTTGGAAGAACTCAATCCAAGCTTCAACTAGAGAGAATCAACTCAAATACCAGAACCTACACTTTGGTAAAAATGGGGAAAATATGGGTTAGTACATTTAATGTACTAAGTATGATAGCTATGTAAAAACCATACTTAAAACGGACATTTTATTTGAAAGTCATGTTTTTATGCCAATTTGATAAAATTTCATGAACATAAGTATAAGAGGCATAATATACAAACATAACCAACATACAAGTCATTTCATCACATTAGAGACATAATCAACATATAAGCCATTTAGTCACATTAAGCTTTCACCTTAAGTAACCCCAAGCCATACTTTGTGCAATGTATGAATAGCGTTCCATACCACTTCCACACCAAGTACCACATTAAGGCCACCAAAAGTGAACTTACCATTCAACCTTTCCATCCTTAAACAATACACAGACATAAGGAACATAAACATTTCATAAATCATATCAACACATTAGGACCATCATCTAGGGCAACCCTAAGTCATACTTGTGCAATGTATGAATAGCAACCCATACTACTAGTCACACTAAGTACTCCTTTAAAGTCACCATAGACAAGGCACATTCATATTCAATAAGTCATGACAAGAAAGTAACTCATAATACAATCCAAGTAAAGCATACATCATTTCATTAAGCACATAAGTCAAAATTCTTCATTAGCTTCATTAAGAGCACCTTCATTCGTTAGACATTAAACCAACATTCTCATTAGCATCACTGTAAGAGTACATTCATTTCATTTAACATTACATCATAAAGGAAAACACCATGACTAATCCTGAAGCCTACTTTTGCAATGCATGGATGGCATCACATACTAACTTAGTAGTGCATTCTTGAGAATTCATAGTTCATTAACATTCTTTGTGGGGTAAGCCTTAACCGACATAGACCATGTGAGCAATTCATGGAATCCTGGTGTCACCCTCACCGGATAAGGGATTCCTACTTCCCAAAGGTAGGACCATTACTTTCTAGCTTAGGTGGATCTACTAGCTAATATCCTATGTGGGTACATAGTAAAGGGATAAGGAGATTGCTACTAGACACCCTACCTCAACTCACGGATGAGCATCCACCCCTAGAGATTGCTACTAGATACCCCGCCTAAACTCACGGATGAGAATCCATCTCAATTCATATCCACTCGGTGCTTAGCATTATTCCCCACGGAGTACTTAATATTCATTACTTTAGTTCATTATTATGGGATAAGAGATTGTTTCTAGATACCCCGCCTCAACTCATGGATGAGTATCCATCTCAAAGCCAACATTCATTCATTAAGATAGCTCATAGATTCAAAGAAGAGAATACCCTTTCAACTAAGAATCCCATATTGTGAGAAAGTCCTTTCACAACATGTCATTATCATTCATTAGAGTACAATTGAGAATAGCCTTTCAATGAATACATCATCATTAACATAATCATAGAAACTCCATTCATTATTCATTCATGAGTATGTGTATGTGAGAATAACTTTTCACATGTATCATCATCATTCATAAGTATTAAATTGAGGATAATCTTTCAATACTAACACAATTCCATTCTAACCATGATCATAATACATTCATTGAGATCATACACATATACTTCACATCATGAAATTTCCCTTCAAGGCTATGAATCAATCTCAACCCATAAATCCAAGATACTACAATAGATAAGGGAATTAACATGATTCAATAACTAATTATATATAAACATAAACAATTCAATATACTTTCATGATCCATCAATTCCCAATCACAATTCGCAACTCAAGTATTTGGGGGACAACATGGGTTCATAGAAGAAATTGACCATAATTCATCATTAATTTAACAAACCATTTATAATTCATCATATAAAACCTTTTGAAAACATTTTGGGATTGAACCCATGCATAAATTGAAAACTAGGGCTTTTGGGGAAATTTGGAAACTTGAAATCACCTTTTGATAGGGCTCCTTTAATGAAACTTCGACAAGGATGAAAACTACCATACCTTTAGTGAAGAAACTCCACGAAAATCGATTGAAAAAGATGAAATCTTGAGCTTGAGATCTTGAATCCTTCACCTCCAATAGTGGTATTTAGAGAGAGAATAATTGAGAGGAGAGGTGGGTTCTAATTTGTGTTTTGGAAGAATGAATTGGAAAAGTTTTTTTAATACTTTTAAAACCCTTAAAATGCCTTAATTAATCAATAATAACCGTCCATTAACTCAACTAACTTCAAAACGACTTTACCACTTAACCCCTATACTTGGCCGAAAGTTGACAGAAAATAGTGCTGACCTACGACCCCTTACCTACGGACCGTTGGCGTGTGACGCCCCATCCTGAAGGTCCGTAGTTTGGGTCTGACGGTCACCATTTGGGACCTTGACTCACGAAGGCCACCCACGAGGCGTGGATGGATGATGAATCTACGATTTGGACTCATTTAGGGTTTCATTTTAATAGATTTAGTGTCCTCAAATGCATATTTTGTGCCAATAACTTATGTAAATCCTTGAATTTCAGGTAATTTTATTGAGGAACAAAGCGTGGACACTAATGAGCAAAAAGGAACAAGGCAACTGAAAAAATGAACAAAGGAAGGCTTGAGGATCGCCTAATCCATTTGGCGAATCGCCGATGGTTACTGTCTCGCCTAATGTTCTAGTGTGCCAAGCCCTGAAGGACAAAATCATATCGGCGATAGAAAAGAGCAGTTAGCGAGTCACCGAACGGTTCCATGATGCAGTGCCATATCGCCCAAATTTTCAGAACTTTAAGATGATGAAGGCCAAAGCAAAAAGGCATTGGAATTGGCCAAAGGGCGGATCGTCGAGTGGATCGGCGATCCCGACTTATTGCGCCGAATGGTTCTTCGCAAAAAAAATTTGGGCGACTATAAATACATTTTTAAATTCTTAGTTTAGTATCTACCATTAAATAGTTTTCATTTTTATTCAATTTTCAAGTTTGAGAGCTTAGAACTTAGTTTAGGCACAATATTTCCTTCGCTTTGAAGATTTGAAGATTTCCATTTCTGAGAAATTGTAAGTAGGTGTTGAAGATTCATCATCTTAGACCTTTGTAAAGACTGTATCAATCCTACCCAGTTGATGGAAACACAACCTGGTAACGATTTTTACCTTTTTATGATGTGTAGCTAAAACCCCAATTCTTGGAATGTGATTATGTGATTATGGGTTGATTTAGTTGTTGAGTATTGTTAATTGATAGTGTAAATGTTGTTTAAAAGTGATCTCATTCAGTAATTGTGGTTGTAATTAATGGGTTGTAGTTGCAAATACAATCCTAACGTCGTGTTTTTGGCCTGCTCGAGAGAGTGGTTTTAAAACCAAAATTTCTGAATCGATGGTTTGTGGGTATTGGGTTGTCATGGGTTCAGCTCGAGAGAGTGAACCCTAAACCCTTTTCTACACATTCAGCTCGAGAGAGTGAATGGAATAAAGTGAAGGTTGTTCTTAATTGCTGCTTTTTGGTGTTCGAAAGAAACCAATTTGATTCGTTCAAGGGAATGTATACCCCATTAAAGTCTAACTTATTCACTGATTTACAACTATTCACAATTAATTGCAATTACCCGATTGTCTACCTTCATCCATAATCCAATCACATCCCAAGAATCCGTCTCTATACTTGTTATTTGCGGATTATTTGTTGTTGTAGCTGATAGTTGGAACCAAATCCTCCTGATATTTGACACTTGTGTCGCCCCTAACTTGAACAATGCTTTTATTTGTAAATGCTTTTAGCTATGATTGACTTGAGCATATTCTTACTTGCCTATTGATTCTCAATTACGAACCACTCCCTTGGGACTCGACCCCAACTCACTTAGTTGGGTTATATTTTTACTTTTTGATTATTGGCACTTAGTATTGGATGAAGTGTCCTGATACATGAAATCAAAAATGGCGCCGCTACCGGGGAGTGGTATTACTTGAGAATTTTTAGTTAAGTTGGACTTTGTTCTTGTTAGTTATATTGATACTTGCTTAATTTTAGTTTTGTTTTGCTTGTTTGTGTGTTGAAATAGGAAGTATGAGTGTGAACGGCAACAATGGTATCCAAGTACGCCATCAAGATGACATCAGAAACCTCAACGATGTCAATGAGCTTAATGCTAATGACACCCATCTTATGGGTGGTATTGGTACCACTCGCTTGCCTCCTACCAAATGGAATGCCTTTGTTCCACATTACGAGTATTATGTTGCAACTCTTGCAACTAAAGGGGCTTTTTCAGTGGTTTGGCTCATGAGGATCCCCATGAGCATATTAGAAATTTCTTGGATGTATACGAACCGTTCTCCTTCAAGAACATCTCCTAAGAGTCGGTCCGATTGAGGTTGTTCCCATTCTCTTTGATGGGAGAGGCGTGCAGGTGGATCAATCACTTCGTGGGAGGTACGTTATTTCAAGTGAGATTTTTCCTTCCCTCGAAGATGATGACTCTTCGAGATAGCATTCAAAGTTTCAAGCATCTAAAAGGTGAGCCAATCCACGAAACTTGGCTACGATTCAAGAAGTCAGTTCTTCAATGCCCCAACTCATGGCTTCTCTGACAACGTGTTGCTGCAGTATTTTTATTGGAGTCTTTATTCGGTAAATAAGGGTGTTACTGACCAACTTTCTCTGGGAAGTTTGATGCAACAATCTTATGTGATAGTGGCTCAGCTCTTGGATGGCATGACTACCATAAACAGGGCGTGGTATACCCGTAAAGACCAGATCTCCCCTCTAGCGTTCAAATTGACCAAGGAACAAATGGAGAAAGACCAAGAGAGGGACCAGAACATGGCCAAGATCATGACACAACTTGACATTTTGTCTAAAAATGTCATGGGAGCTGGTTCTCGAAGTGTCAATACCATGGGTGTCGGGTGTGCTAATCTGGATGAGTCCAAGTTTGAGGCCTTGTATTATGAAGAGATAAATTTCCTAGCCAAGGTGGTTATTGTTCAAACTACCTGTCACGACCCAGGGGTACCCCCTAGACGTAACATGGCATACTCGACCACGAAAGGGTCACATATAAGCCCTTAGCATCATAACATAGGTAATAGAAATGAAAATATGGAACAATTTAAAACTTTTACAATCAATGTCATATCTCATAAAAGCAAGCGAAAGTCTTTACTAAAACCTTTGTCTCAAACCATCTACCATAACTCTTGAATAAAACTCTTGGGACGCAGCCCATACAAAGTCTAAAAACATAAGAAAATTATATAAAGGAAATAAGGATTTGTCCTCAAAGCTATGAGGACTCACCAATTATTCAACTCTTCTTGATCCTTGGAAACCTAGCCTTCAAAGCAACTCAATCTCCTCAATCAAATATTTGATTAGAATGTAGGCAATATGTGTTAGTACAAAATGTACCAAGTATGAAAGATAGCACAACATCATAAGAGCATCTCTAAATGGTTAGTCAACATAAGACATAAGCACAAGAGACAATAACATATTCATAGCATAATCATCATAGTCATAGCATGGTCTCCAACATACGCTCCATATAAACATAAGTCAACATAATACGTAGTTAATGAGCATAGGAGATAAGTCATAATCATATAAGCATAATAGAACCTTGGTCATCTATACCATATAAGCACCATTCTCAAGTAACCTCTAAAGCATCCCATAATACCACCCAAGCCAAGTATCCCTTTTTGGTCATCTTAATCATAGTTTATGTGCATGGTTAAGTCATAAGTCTTACTACAATAAGGGCACCATACTTCTAAGTAACCTCAAGACACGCTTGTGCAATGCATGAAAGGCATCCTATACTACCCTTCACACTAAGCATAGCCTTGAAGTCATCTTAGTCATATTCACCCTCCTTTTGGTCTTACTATTAGCTTACTTCATAAAGACAAGGGAACTACCACCTTAGTCAATCATATATTGGAAGGCAACTATGGCAAAAACCCAAGCTAAGTCATATTACATAAGGGAACCCTTCACAACTAGCCTCAAGACATACTTGTGCTATGTATGGATATCATCCCATACTAGTACCCACAATAAGTACTCCTTTAGACTATCATCAATGTTCACTAGTTGGGGACTAGCCCTCTATTCCATTTACCTCTTCAAGGCTACCAAGGAATAATCCCCTAATAGGCTACACCATGCTATCATCTTACTAACATAACTAGGTTAAGCTAAGCTAACTACCATGGAAGACATACTATCATGCAAGTCCAAGCTACCCTAGGAAAGGTACAAGTGTCCTATCCTAGCTACCATTAAATAGTCCTAGACAAACTAAGTAATGCTACCCTTACAAATATACTATGGTACAAATGCAAGCTATCCTTAGGAGAGTATGATTCTCAATCCTATGCTATCCTTAGGAATGTATGAGTCCTCAATCCCAAGCTAGCATGACCAACCAAGCTCAAGCTACCCTTGACATGCATCCTACAATGCAAGGTCAAGCTACCCTTAGGAGAGTATGAATCCTCAATCCTAAGCTACCCTTAGGAGATTATAAGTCCTCTATCCCAAAGCTACTATGAAATGGTCTTGGCCAAACTAAGTCATGTTACCATGAAAGCATCCTAATAATGCTAGTTCAAGCTACCCAAAGGAGAGTATAAATCCTCAATCCTAGGTTACCATGACTACTTCTAACTCATGCTACCATGACATGCATTCTACAATGCTAAGTCAAGCTATCCCTTAGGATAGTATGTATCCTCCATCCCAAGTTATCAACATTGGACTTATCCTACTAAGCCAAGATATACATGAAGGGAACATATGTCACAACTTCAAGATATTATAGTCTAACATGCTTTGATTCATTTTAGGTTATAAAGCAAACCTAGAATCCTTCTATGTGAGAGAACCTTTGGATCTCCTAGCAATTCATGCCTAAGTGTGTAAGAGAGAAGCAATCCACAACATAATTACATAATATCGGCATTACCCCCAAAGCCCTAACAATGATGGCTACAAGCCCTACTTTCAAGCTTAACTTCATTCTATGATGATTCATGTCTAATTTACAAGCTATTCAATCACTTTCTTTACTACTAAGTGATTCTAGTCATAATTTATTCATAAAGGTTCAATTCTAACTTTACAAGTCAAGATCCTTACTATTCAATCAAGTCTAGCTAAATTCATGATTACATGATCCTAACTATGATCAATTACTATACAAGACATTGATTTAGGAAGATCACCTTTGAACCTTGAAATTTGCCTCTAATGGCATAAACCCACAAATATCACATTCATCAATTTAGATTAGGGTTTACCATAGATATCACATGAAATCACAATTATATCACTAAAAAAAGCTAAATCAATAATAATTGGGTAGTATCCACTAGATTGGAATCATACCGAACCCCTACCCACAATGCAATCACAACCCTAGCTAGAATTGGCCTTTTGATTTCACAATTGGGGGAAACTATGGGGGATCTATGGGTGGAAGAACCCATAGATGAATAAAATTTACATACCTCTTTTCCAATCCATAAACAAATCTTGAATCAATGGTGAAACACTGCCCTCTCTTCTTCTTCTTCTTCTTCTTCTTCACTTCTAGAGAGAGAGTATTTGGAGAGTGATTAGGGGGTTCTAAGATGAATGATCTAATGACTTAGTTTAGGGGTGTATTAGACTTATATAGGAGGTAAAATAACTAACTAACCGACCTCCCTTAACACCTAATTAATTAACTAATTAATTCCCAAACCCCACCCAACTTAAAACTAAAACTCTAAAAACTGGCAGCATCTACACCCACCCATCCACGGACCATGGATGGGTCTACTGCCCTAATGCACCCTCGTGGTTTGCACCTGAGGCTTCCCTTGTCAGGACTTAAGAGGCCTTGACTTACGCCCATGACCTACGGGGCGTGGATCCACTCACGATCCATGAATGGCCACTCGTGGACCATGCTGTTTTCACAGCTTTTTGGGGAGTGTTGGGGTCCTCCTCAAGGACCCCTTGGGTGGTCCTTGGGGGGTCATACCTTGACGTTTAACCCCTAAAACCCTTTTTCTAGGTACGGGAATCATTTTTTCAAGTTTTGAACCTCATACTACACTCCCAATATCTTATGAAAGGCTCTAGAACTTAATAGTTCAATTTGTTATTTTCCGGGGTGTTACATTATCTCCCCCTTGGGATCATTCATCCTCGAATGACGCTTCTAAACACTTCTTAAAGTTGAAACTCTAGTCTAGCAGCCCATCATGCATGCAACATCTCTAAATGCACACTACCAAACAAGGAAACTTCAATTCCAAGCTAAACACATACAATGCAACTCAAAGGGATAGGAACTACTTCTACCAACCCAAAATGCATGAAACTCTATATCTACTAATTTTCAAGGAGGAACTACCATCTCCTAGCTAAAACATGCTCAACCCACACTCATGGACTAAATGAAAATCATTCTTAAAATGCATCTATTCAAGGAGGAATCATTCAACTCCAAAACTAGGGCATGTTCATACTCAACTCATGAAGTCTATATGCAAGTCTACTCAAATGCACTACAACATGAGGAAACAATGCAAATAAGTCATTTCTAACAAGACCTAAGCATTTTCATGAAAATGCATCACATAAGAATTCATGGAAACATACTATTCACACATGACTTCACATAATAAGCAAAACTAAGATGAACCTATCATCTCAAGCTTGAATAGGATTAGAAGGAAAGGATGAGGACATTGGGACATCTCACTGTCCCTTGGCCTCCCAAGTAGCACTCTTAACCAAATTCCTTACTAAAGAATACTCCTCACTACTTCATGGAACACTTCTTTGCTCCTCTATTTCTTAACTTGCCGGTCTAATACCTCTACCGGTACTTCTAAATTAGAGAGGTTCTCATTAAGGAACTATAACTCACAAGCAACCTTACTAACACCACTCAAGAACTCACATGAGCCTAACAAACCGAGACTAAACTTCTCATACTCACTACACCTCTCAAGGTTAAAATTTCTAGTAACCCTAACTCATGAACATCAAGGATACTCAAAGACCTTGCTCTCTAAGCACATTATCTCCCCCTTGGGAGCAAACCTATACAAACTTTTTAAGCATGAATTCATTCAATTCTAAGGCCGGAGCAAGTCATCACTTAAGCTTTTACATACATCACAGAAGATGATTCTAAACCATGGTGAATTACACTTCTACCCTTCTTAGAGGAGTCTATTCACTCAACCCATCTAGGCATTACTTAAACACCCTATTCAACCGATCTATCAACATACTTCAAAAGTCATCATGACTAAATTGGGTTCTACCAACCACTAAACATAACCTCATAATCACCTTGATATATAGGCACACTATCTTCCCCTTGGGAGTAATCCTACACAAATCCTGCTAAACATCCTTCATAGCATAAAGGCAACAATGAAGCATCATCCACACTAAAGAAAACATCACAATCTACCATTTCAAATCTCTCAAGTCACAAAGCCATAATTGGCATCTCAAACAACCTTTCTCCGTCATAACTTGTAGCATAAACCTTTCTTATAGTCACATCCTAAAGACCATCGGATAAGGGACGAGAGAGAGAGCTTATCGATCTATGGCACAACTTGGAGAATGAAAAAGTGAAGTTTCCTAAGCATCTAATAGCCTCATATTCTTAAATGTGGAGCGCTTCACATTTATAAACAAGACTATAAAACATGGCATACTCGACCCCGAAGGGGTCTCATATAAGCCCTTAGCATCACAACATAGGTAAAGAAAATGAAAATATGAAAAAACTTAAAACTTTTATAATCAATGTCATATCTCATAAAAGCAAGTGGAAGTCTTTACTAAAACCTTTGTCTCAAACCATCTACCATAACTCTTGAATAAAACTCTTGGGACGCAGCCCATACAAAGTCTAAAAAAATAAGTAAATTACATAAAGGAAATAAGGGTTTGTCCTCGAAGCTATGAAGATTCACCAATTCTTCAACTGTTCTTGATCCTTGGAAACCTAACCTTCAAAGGAACTCAATCTCCTCAACCCTACATTTGATTAGAATGTAGGCAATATGCGTTAGTACAAAATGTACCAAGTATGAAAGCTAGCACAACATCATAAGAGCGTCTCAAAATGGTTAGTCAACATAAGACATAAGCATAAGATACAATAACATATTCATAACATAATCATCATAGTCATAGCATAATCATCATAGACATAGCATGGTCTCCAACATAAGCTCCACATAAACATAAGTCAACATAAGGCAGAGTTAATAAGCATAGGAGATAATTCATAATCATATAAGCATAATAGACCCTTGGTCATCTAAACCATATTAGCACCATTCTCAAGTAACCTCAAAAGCATACAAGTGCAAAGCAAGAATAGCATCCCATAATACCAACCAAGCCAAGTATCCCTTTTTTGTCATATTAATCATAGTCTATGTGCATGGTTAAGTCATAAGCCTTACTACCATAAGGGAACCATACTTCTAAGTAACCTCGAGACACGCTTGTGCAATGCATGAAAGGCATCGCATACTACCCGTCACACTAAGCATAGCCTTCAAGTCATCTTAGTCATATTCACCCTCCTTTTGGTTTTACTATTAGCTTACTTCATATAGACAAGGGAACTACCACCTTAGTCAATAATATCTTAGAAGTCAACTATGGCAAAAACCCAAGCTAAGTCATACTAAATAATGGAACGCTTTACAACTAGCCTGAAATCATACTTATGCCATGTATGGATAGCATTCCATACTACTACCCACACTAAGTACTCTTTTAGACTATCATGAATGTTGACTAGTTGGGGACTAGACCTCTATTCTATTTACCTCTTCAAGTCTACCAAGGAATAACCCCCTAATAGGCTTGATCATGCTATCATCTTACTAACATAACTAGGTTAAGCTAAGCTAACTACCTTGTAAGACATACTATCATGCAAGTCTATCTTACTCTAGGAAAGGTACAAGTGTCCTATCCTAGTTACCATGAAACAGTCATAAACAACCTAAGTCATCCTACCCTTACAAGTATACTATGGTACAAATGCAAGCTATCCTTAGGAGAGTATGATTCTCAATCCTAAGCTATCCTTAGGAGAGTATGATTCCTCAATCCAAAGCTACCATGACTAACCTAGCTCAAGCTACCCTTGACATGCATCTTACATTGCAAGGTCGAGTTACCCTTAGAAAAGTATGAATCCTCAATCCTAAGTTACCCTTAGGAGAATATAAGTCGTCTATCCCAAATCTACCATGAAATGTACTTGGCCAAACCAAGCCATGCTACCATGAAAGCATCCTAACAATGCTAGTTCAAGCTACCCATAGGAGAGTATAAATCCTCTATCTTAGGCTACCATGATAACTTCTAACTCATGCTACCATGCCATGCATTCTAGAATGCTAAGTCAAGCTATCCCTTAGGAGAGTATATATCCTCCATCCTACTAAGACATGCTATACATGAAGGAAACATATGTCACAAATTCAAGCTACTCTAGTCTAACATGCTTTGATTCATTTTAGGTTTTTAAGCAAACCTAGAATCCTTCTATGTGAGAGAACATTTGGATGTCCTAGCAATTCATGCCTAACTGTGTAAGAGAGAAACAATCCACAACATAATTACATAATATTGGCTTTACCCCCAAAGCCCTAACAATGATGGCTACAAGCCCTACTTTCAATCTTAACTTCATTCTATCATGATTCATTTCTAAATTACAAGTTATCCAATCACATTCTTTACTACTAAGTGATTCTAGTCATAATTGATTCACGAAGGTTCAATTCTAAATTTACAAGTCAAGATCCTTCCTATTCAATCAAGAATAGTTCAATTCATGATTACACGATCCTAAATATGATCAATTAGTATACAAGACATTGATTTAGGAAGATCACCTTTGATCCTTGAAATTTGCCTCTAATGGCATAAACCCAAAAATATCACATTCATCAATTTAGATTAGGGTTTACCATATAAATCACTTGAAATCATCATAATATCACTAAACAAAGATAAATCAATCATAATTGGGTAGTATCCACTAGATTGGAATCATACACAAGCCCTACCCACAATGGAAGCACAACCTTAGCGAGAATTGTGTTTTTGATTTCACAAGTGGGGGAAACTATGGGGGCTCTATGGATGGAAGAACCCATAGATGAATAATCTTCATATACCTCTTTTTAAAGCCCTAAACAAAGCTTGAATCAATGGTGAAACATTGTCATCTTCTCTTCTCTTGTGTTTATTCTTCTTCATTTCTAGTGAGAGAATATTTGGAGAGTGATTTGGGGGTTATAAGATGAATGAGCTAATGACTTAGTTTAGGGGTGTATTAGACATATATAGGAGGTAAAATAACTAACTAACTGACCTCCCTTAACCCCTAATTAATTAACTAATTAATTCCCAAACCTCCAACTTAAAACTAAAACTCTAAAAACTGGCAGAATCTATGCACACCCATCCACGGACTGTGCATCCTAGTGGTTTGCACCTGGGGCTTCCCTTGGCAGGCCTTAACAAGCCTTGACGTTTAACCCCGAAAACCCTTGTTCTATGTACGGGAATCATTTTTGCCAGTTTTGAACCTCATACTACACTCCAAATCTCTTACGAAAGGCTCTAAAACCTACTAGTTCAACTTGCTATTTCTGGTGTGTTACACTACCCGAGGTAGGCTGGTAACCAAGGTTGGAATAGGGATAAAGGTTGGAAGGATCGCGATAGAGAATGGAGGGACAGTAATCTAAATTGGAAGGATAGGAAGAAGGATAGGTATGTGCCTCCCAATGAGCGCCAAAATCCAAAGGATTCGGAAGCCAAAAGCCAACTTTCTCGCATCATCAACAAAGTTGAGGGGTTGGACAAGATTTTAAAGGAAATAAAAGAAGATGTGTCGAACCTTAGACAGACCGTTACCTCCCATTCAGTATCAATCAAGCGGTTGGAGACCCAATTGGGTCATATCTCGTTTCATTTAAACCCGAGACAATAAGGGGGTTTACCTAGTGATACTATCGCCAACCCGAATAATAAGGTTTAAGTGTAGACTTGCTTCGTGCCGCGATGTTAACTAAGGTGCTGCTTGGGAGGCAACCCAAGTTTTATTTTCTTTCTTTTTAAGTTTGAAATAATGGTGTGTTGATTGTTTAGGTCAAAGTGTGGAAAGTGTTTGAAAAGTGTAGTTTGGGGAGCTAAAGGTCCAATCAGTAAATCGACAAAGAGGTCGGTGACCCCGACCCAAACCGCCGTTAGACTCAAGATAATTTTACATTGGAGTCTGTAAAACTCGGCAAGCCTAGGAAATTATTGGCGAGTCACCGACCAGGTAAGCGATTGCGATCTAATTCGTCGTTTGGACCCCCACATCAACTGAAGGTCCTGTAAAACTCGGCGAGGTAAGGGACCACTCGACGTGTCGCTGAGTCGGTCGGCGAGCACGACTAATGTTGCTGAATCGGTTACAACTGGACGATTTTAAAAAGGCCAAAGGTTTAAACTTCCAACTCTTTCACTTTCCCTCACTTTCGAACTACACAAACTTACACCCGCGCTTTAGTTTCAATATTTTTGCATTTTTAGAGTACTTTAGTCATTGATTTGTGCTCAGATTGAGATTATATTGCCGCATAGCATTTCAATCTTATCTTAATCGGCATTAAACGTTGGTTTTCCGAACACTGTATTTATTTCTATGAATTTGAACTCTTATGCAAATGATCTTATCGTGTTTTGTGTGTTGGACCTCTCTAATAGGATTAGAATGTATGATTTTCTATTTTAATTCGATCACCTTCTCCGTATTGCCTTTAATGTTGAATTCCCGTAATTTTGTGGGGTTGTGCTTGCATGTTGTTGGGTCTAGTCGGGTGAAGTCTAAGTAACATATAGTTGTGCCAAATGACGTAATTTTCTGAATGATAGAGCGGGTGACATCTTTCTTAAGGGCAAAAGTCTTCAAATGGACAAATTTGGCAAAACTGGGAGAAGTCTGAGTATTCCGGGGTAATGGGTCTTAGTTTAATTTGATTAGTGCATGCTTTGATTTTGTGTTCGGGAGTTGCGAGGTTGAATTTGAGAAGTTAGGTTAAAAGAAGGCATGCTGGGTCGGTTGGTGAGCTGGGTCGAGCTCGCTGAAGTTCCCCATCTCGCCTTTAATTTCATGCTATACTTGAATTTTGACTCAGTAAATTTCGACGAGAAGCTTGAGGTCGCCGATGACACTCGGTGACTCGCCGAAAGTCTTCTTGATCGCCCTTTGTGTGTACCCTTGTAGCTTAAATTGCACTGTATCTTTCGGCGGGCTAATCCTTGCTCGCCGAATGATGTTGGCAAATCGCCAAAACTCCTTCCTATCACCTACTTGTCAAATTTTTCTAAGAATTTTAAGCCAATCCTTTTGACGAACCCGATCTAGCTCGCCAAAGCGATGCGCCGACTCGCCGACCTATTCAGCGATTTTTTCTGCAATTATTTTTTGTACCCTTGATTGAAATGTTTATAACATTTTCCTGATATTTTGCAGACATGGCTAGAACAAAAGTTACAGGTAGAAACATGCCATCCCAAAAGAAAGCTAAGGGGATAACAATGAAAGAGGATGCAGCTGCATCTAGTGCCAAAGTAACTAAACTTCCCACATCTGGTAGGAAGGTAAAAGGCAAAGGAAAAGCACCAGCGTCACCAGAGGCCAGTTTGGATAGCGACTGGATCTATGACACTAACCTCACCACTTCTAAAAGTGAAGGTGAGGACCAGGAGCCTCAGAGTGTAGCTTCTGATGATGATCAGATGGTAGCAACACAAAGGGCAGAGCTGCAGTAAAAAAGGATGAATGATCCATCTAGGATCGGGACTCTTCGGCCCACCACTTCTTCTCTTCCAGTTCCACCACAGGCAGTGGTGCTTGTACCACCAGTTCAGGGTCCTCTCCCTAAGTCTATGAATAGATTAGAGACTGAGGAGGTAGGGACAATCATTGAGGACATGCTTTAGGTTGCTGAGGAAGCTTCGTATGAGGGCCTTACTAAGACTGAGGAGGCCATGGTAGATGTAGCTATGCAAGCTTTTTTGGCGGATACACCCTTGGCTGATCCTAGTGAAGATATTGTTATTTCTGAGGTGACACCGGGAACTGATGCACCGGAAGCCCGGACATATAGAGTGACTGAGTAGACATGATCCCTTCTTTACCTTCCTCTTTGTCTTACTTTATTTTGACTTGTAGATATTTCTGTTTGCATTTGAGGACAAATGATTTTATATGTGGTGGGGTGAGGCCCACCTTTTGTGACTCTCTTGTTTTGTGTATATATTTGGGCTTTGAGCTAAAATTGTGTGTTACACTATTTTTGTGGATGATTGTGCTTGTGGCTCCTTGTTTCTAATTGCAAATAATTTTTGGACACTTCCGAAAAAATTGTGCCACCCCTTCTTTGTGTTTGAATGTGGTTGTTCTCTTGCAAATTTGAGTATCAGTCTTCATCATTATCGATGACTTGAATAGTGCCCACAATCGAACAAAAGTGAATGTGTAGTACGATGAGGCCAAATGAAGGTGCATAGACAATATGTGAACTTTTTCATCTCGTTGTAACTAGCCAGGTATCGAATTGAGTCTCTTGTGGGCGAACATTGTACACTAGCGAAAGTGTGGAGTCTTGTTTGAAATTGGCGTCTATGCCTTGTGTTATGAGCTTACCGTGAACCATGTGTGATGACACCTAGAATTTGCCCCATTGGTCCGGTTGACTAAGTGATGCAATCTATTGATATGATCTTAGGCAACTTTGAAGAGTGTGAAACAATTTGACACTATATCTTTTTTGTGGCCTACCTTGTGAGTGTGTCAACCCCGTTTGAACATCCTTTGAGCCTTAGCCTTTTCTTGGAAGAAACCTGATGAAATAGTGACCTTTCTTGACCCATTACCAAAAATCCTCATGATTTGTGATTTGTGTGAATAGCTAACTTAAGACAAAAGCATAAGTTGGGGGAGTGGTGAAAAGAGAAGGTAAATCAAGAAGTGCAAGAGAGTCTCCTTTGAACCATGGTTTTGAGAAAAATGGAACCCCTCTATAATAAAAACAAATTAAAAGAAGAAAAGAATGAAAAAGAAAAAGAATGAAAAAAGTTATGGAATAAAGTTGTGAAAGTGCAAACAAAATGGGGTGTCCAAGAAATCCATGGAAGATGAATAATGGGGTGACTTTTGAGCACGAATGAGAATGATGAAGAAAAGGAAAGAAAGTGTTGTTCACACCACGTGTCATCAGGATTACAGCCATTGAGCCTAAATGACCATACCTTTATAGTCAGCCCCGTTACAAGCCTTGGAAAGACCTTTTTGATCTTGAGTGAGTTGAAACAAGGGTTGATTGGAACATACGGGCAAACCTATGGGTGAAGTCATGAATTGTGTTCATCTGTGTGTGTGAGCGTTGTATTTGATTCCAGAGCTTTAAATTGTGAACAATTATGTGTGAATATGCAATCATTCTTTGTGTGAGGGCATTTGACTACCTTTGTTGAGCTTGAACTTGCATTTGAAGCAAGTATTATGAGCTTGAGATTCTTTGATATTGGTGAGTCACAACTTGAATCTTTCAGTGCACAATTGATCTTTGCATGAGTAAGTTGAGTATTCCTGTGTGCATTCATGATTGAGACTTGTGTAGCACTATTTGAGACATCCTTTTTGAACTACTGAACTTGAGTTTTACTTGAGGACAAGAAAAAGTTTAAGTTGGGATGTTGATGTGTCCACGATTTGGACTCATTTACGGCATCATTTTAATGGATTTAGTGTCCTCAAATGCATATTTTGTGCCAATAACTTATGTAAATCCTTGAATTTCAGGTATTTTGATTGAGGAACAAAGCATGTACACTAATGAGCATAAAGGAACAAGGCAACTAAAAGAACGAAGAAAATAAGGCTTAAGGATCGTCTAATCCATTTGGCGAATCGCCGAATGGCTAATGTCTCACCTAATGTTCTAGTGTGCCAAGCACTGAAGGACAAAATCATGTCGGCGATAGAAATGAGCAGTTAGCGAGTCACCGAACGGTTCCGTTATGCAGTGCCATATCGCCCAAAGTTTCCGAACTTGAAGATGCTGAAGGCCAAAGCAAAAAGGTGATGGAATTGACAAAAGGGTAGATCGGCGATCCTGACTTATTGCGCTGAATGGTCCTTCGCAGCACATTTTTGGGTGACTATAAATACATTTTTAAATTCTTAGTTTAGTATCTGCCATTCAATAGTTTTCATTTTTTTTCAGTTTTCAAGTTTGAGAGCTTAGAACTGAGTTTAGAGACAATATTACCTTAGCTTTGAATATTTGAAGATTTCCATTTCTGAGAAATTGGAAATGGGTGTTGAAGATTTTTCATCTTAGACCTTTGTAAATACTATAGCAATCCTACCCAATTGATGGAAACACAACTTGGTAACAATATTTACCTTTTTATGATGTCTAGGTAAAACCCCAATTCTTGGGGTGTGATTATGTGATTATGGGTTGATTTAGTTGTTGGGTATTGTTAATTGATAGTGTAAATGATATTTAAAAGTGATTTCGTTCAGACATTGTGGTTGAAATTAATGGGTTGTAGTTTCAAATACAATCATTACTTCGTGTTTTTGGCTTTTTTCTCGAGAGAGGTTTTAAAACCAAATTTCTGAATTGATGGCTGTGGGTATTGGGTTGTCATGGGTTCAGCTCGAGAGAGTGAACCCTAAACCCTTTTTCCACACATTCAGCTCGAGAAAGTGAATGGACTAAAGCGAATGTTGTTCTTAATTGCTGCTTATTGGTGTTCGAGAGAAACTAATTTGATTCGGGGTAAATTAGTCGAGAGAAAGTTTACCCCCATTAAAGTCTAACTTATTCACTGATTTACAGCTATTCACAATTAATTGCAATTACCCGAGTGTCTACCTTAGTCCATAATCCAATCACATCCCAAGAACCCGTCTCTATACTTGTTATTTTTGTATTATTTGTTGTTGTAGTTGATAGTTAGAACCAAATCCCCCTGATATTTGACACTTTTGTCGCCCCTAACTTGAACCATGCTTTTATTCGTAAATATTTTTAGGTATGATTGACTTGAGAATATTCTTACTTGCCTATTGATTCTAAATTACAAACCACTCCCTTGAGACTCGATCCCAACTCACTTAGTTGGGTTATATTACTACTTTACGATCGTTGGCCCTTAGTATTGGATGAAGTGTCCTGATACGTGAAATCAATGGACCTATGGGGCGTGGGTCCCATTTGTAGCTCCCAACATTTTAGGCAGATTTTTTGTTTCTTGGGGTCTTGGGGATTAGGCTTTAGGGTCCTCCTAAAGCAACCCTTGTGTCACGACCCAAGCCTAGGGCCTAGACGTGACATGGCGAATGAGGAACCCGAAGGAACCCCAAACAAGCCTCTCAAACTTTTCATCACACTTCATCGGTCGCGGAAGTACATTCAACATTAATTAACGGGAAATAGGGACT
>JAJOOE010011662.1:0-31658 GCA_036250405.1 Solanum raphanifolium
GACATGGCAAATAACATATATTATTAAAAAATTAGGTTCAAAATGTACTATAAAATACAATAATTAACAACTTAATATATTAAAGAGACATATAAAAAAGGGTTAATATTTGAAATTCTGCGTGTGCCATATATTAGAACAAACAGAGTAATAAATATTATTTTCAAAATTATGTTAAAAAAAAGTACTGCAAATCACAATAGCTAAAAATTTAAAATATTTTTAAAATCATATAAAAATTTCAATAACTTCTCAAATTTCATAATATGATAATATATATTGGACCCCGTGCTGGCACGGGGTCCTATATCTAGTATATTAAGAACTGGCAGTATTTTGATTTGAAAAGATAGTTGAATACATGTACTTGTGTACATACAATATTTCATTTTATCGTACATGTATGTGTGACTAACTATATATGTATGCAATTGTTTTCAAGGAAGACATTGGAGGCAATTTTTCAAATATGTGGATTTAGATCACTAGTTCAAATATTTTTTTCTTTTATCTTATAACAATAGTAGTAGAAATTGATTTATTACTCGCTTTTCAATATATAATATTTTAGATGTTTCAAAACATTTATCACTATTTTCTCAAGTATTACATGTATTCATTCTTCACTATCCACTAGCCATATATATATTGCTCCCTTCATATGATGACTGTATATTAATTAGGTTTATATAATGTAGAACCATAAAATAACTCTAGTTAAATTTGTTTGCACTAATCAGAAACGAGTTGTCAATTTAACTGAGGCACATACTTATTTTTTGTGTGTCTAAAATTTATTGTTTTACCTTTTCAGCAAACAAAGGGTCTTATATATAATATACTGATATACAACAAACATTTTAGGCAAACATCATGTAAATTTTGAGTGCTAACAATAATGAATAATCACACCTTATAAATGATTGTTGGGCAATCCTCTAACGTAGGCACGTCTTTCTTGAAAGTTATCAACTTGACAAATGAGTGCTAATTATGAATGATAATTGATAGCATAGGAAAATTCAGAATTTGTCATTATCTTTTAAGATGAGATATAAAATTTTATATAATAATATCTTGGTGAGCAAAAGATAATTATTTACATACATTATCACAAAAAATACCATCAATTTACATGTTTCAACTATTATTTCGTGTGTTCTGCTTTAGATATATATGTAAAATATATAAGGAAGGCTATTTGAGGAGAAAAAAGACAGAAAAAAAAAATAACTTCAATCCCTTGACTTGACGGAGTTAAGATCATCGCTCAACCAATGCACTACTAAATATATTACAAGTATTATACAAATAATGTATCGAATTTTATCAAATGGTCACGAATTTCATGACCTTTTTTTTTAACACATAAATTCGCCATTGAATGATACTCCCTTTGTCCCTAATAATTACTTGTCCATATTTCCTTTTTTAGTTATTCCTAATTACTTGTCCATTTTGACAAATCAAGAAAGGATAATTTTTTTTATCTATTATACCCTCAATTAATTACTTTGAAAAAGTAGAACTTTTTGAAAATATTAAGTTTTTAATTCATCTACTTCATAATTAATAGGGATAAAATGGTAAACTCACTATGCCAATTATTGTTTTCTTAATAGGTGTGTCAATTTAAAAGTGAATAAGTAATTAGGGATAGAGTGAGTAGTATATATAACAAACTTATAAGATCCTTATAAGTATATAGTGGGTTGGGGGTTGTGGATGGGTGGGATGGAGGTGGGGGATATGAAATTTACTTTGTATATTAGTTCTATAGCATTATGGAACTGAATCTTGAATAATTGATCACAAAGCATCAATCTGATGATCACCACTTAATCATTCTTGTTTTTAACTTTAATGACCATGATTATCTTGAAATTTTGTACTCCCTCCGTTTCACAAAGAATGACCTCATTTCCTTTTTAGTCAGTTTTAAAAAAATGACCTCTTTCCTTTTTTGGTAACATTTTACTTTTTGCTTTCCACGTGGCATGTTTAAGACCACAAGATTAAGGGCAATTTTGTACATTTGACATAACTTTAATTTAGGACCACAAGATTCAAAAATCTTCTTTAATTTCTTAAATTTTGTGCCAAGTTAAACCAGACCAATCTTTTTGAAAGGAGGGAGTATAAATTAACACTTATCCTATTTTGTAAGCCGCACTTTTGACACTATACTTTAGTACAATCTTTCAGGCTTGGCCTTTGGATTAGGTTGAAAGTCCGTCTAAGAAAATATATAACTGTTTTTCTTTACTTATATTGAATAATGTAGCTTTAAATATTTTTGATCGAGCGGTCAAATATATAATTATTCTTAATTTTCTTTAATTTGTCGTTGTCATATAACACATTTCATGTTTTTATTACCCCATAAAAAGCGATCGATAAAATTGTCCTACCATGTTTAATTATAGTTAATACTTGTATAACAGAACGTTAGGTAAGCTCCTTATATGATTTTTAAAAATTAAAGTAGATGGTAGGTCCAAATTAAAGTTTACTTGTTTCGTGTTACTGCATGAAAATAACGTTTTAATACATTTATTGAACTTATAGATATATCACTTTCAACCCCAAAGAAACTTATTAGCGGGTGTGCAAAATGCCAAAACTTGTTATTCAATTATTATATATTCCAATTGAACACCTCAATAAGCACACCGACTTTAACAAACGCATTGGAATTTAGTTGAATTTGTATTTCTCTTCGAGTAACTTCAATTGAAAAAAAAACCATACAAATAAATTTTTAATCCAAAGCCCAAAAAAAACCAACCAAGTCCATTTTCTTTTACAATCGCAGTGGCTAGGCTAGTTTGCATGCTCGTTTACTATTTCATGGAATACATGTCATCTTTCACCAGCAACAAATACCAGATTATAACTTTGTCCACGAAACCTAGAAAATATGAGCAGAAATCACCAAATTTCTTATTTGTGTTGAAAATTAAACTTAAAACCTCATGAATCTCAATTCACTTCATTAATAACTAGGCAACACCTTTGATAATTTAATTAAGTCCAAATCGAATTACGCCTTCAATAAATGAGTTTAACTTCTAGAAATATAATTCTTTTAACCATAGATTAAGATGGCCTACATTAACAAGTATAACTTTCTATAATGATGATCTAATTTGGTACTATAGAAAATAACAAGTTAAAATGCACTAGAATATCCAAAAAAAAAAAAGCAATTACACTGTCAAAGTTTCCATCCACAGTAAATCAATAATTATACAAAATGGAATGATCTAAACCCACTGGGCACTAGAAATTAATTCTAAGAAGATGAAAAATTATTATTACAAAGATGCAATTATGTTTTTGATTAGCGGTAAACTTGAAAGTACATGTGTGGTTGTTGATTTTGTGATGTTACATATGTTTCTGTCTCAACTTGGTTGTCACAAGAAGTTATTAAGGGCATTTCCTCTTGCTTTGGTTCATCATTGCCACTTAAATCTTGTATCTCCAATATTTCAACTCTCCTATTTGTCTTCTTTCTTATTTTTATTGCCACATCTTGTGGTATGAAATTCCCACAAACAATTACTCTGCTGTGATTTTTCTCTATGAATCTTGTCTCCAGCTCTTCATTCACAACATTTCAAGAAAAATTCAGAGTCTTTCTTATAAATGTAATCAAACTAATAGTACGTTTGACCAATCTTACAAAAGTACGTTTAGTTTGAAAAGTACTTTTTGTTAGAAATAATTTTCAAAAAAAAAAACACGTTTATCAATATTAGAGCAACAATTTGTGCTTGGTCAAGTTCTAGAAGCTTGGTCAAACAAACTATAAAATCTAAAAATCATCGATTAATTACCTGGTATCGTGAGAAGTGCCCGACTTACTTTCATGTAACATCCTTTGCAGTCTATGTTAATCCTCATCACCATGCAACACAACTGCAAAGAATGAGGAGAGAAAAAGAAAAATAAATCAAGAACCAGAGGCGGATGCAATATTTGTGTAACGAATTCAACTGAATCTAATACTTTCAACACGGACATATATATAAAAAAAGACAGCACTAAATTTTCAACAAATGATAAATATGGATCTCATATTTTCAAAGGTACGTACAATGAGTTCAACACATGAGAACCTATCATGACTAAATTATAGATTCGTTTCTATCAAGGACCCCAATATTTTACCTTCTGAGTCATGAAGAAAGGTAAGATTTTCTCTTTGAGATAAAAAAAAAAATGCTAGGAAGGAAATGATGGATTTCTATGAATTGGAAAAGATTATGGATTGTTCATTTATCTTTTTTTTTTTGATGTCTTATTGACTGATTGGGAATCTGATTCCTGCCTAACAAGCATTTGCACATTTTTAGGTAGTTAATTTATTCATTCATTATTCTTGACTTCTCCTATTGTTCTTATACAAACATGCCTCGTTGCCTAAAAAAAGCATCACTTTTTTGTTCTAAAAAAAAGGGCCTACATATGTTTTCAATTAATTAAAGGCATCTCCTTTTTGGTGTCTAAATATTCTTTTTCTAAAGTTGAAACTCTTCCCTTCCCCACACTTTTACCTTTCTTTCCAAGAATCTATGTATTCATTTCCTTAGCTTTTAAACAAGTTAACTTAAAAAGTGAGTGAATCTATTCTTGATATTTTTACATTATCTTAGTTCTCGGTGCTATCCACCTCAGACTTCGATTCGGATATAGACTTTTTTGACGAAGAAGTGTCAATTGACTCCCATTGAACAAGGGTAGGTTCTAATTCAGTCACCACTATAATTGGCGGAAATTAACTGGCTGCTGCATCAATTCCAATATTTATAGTACAAAGAGATGCTAATTTTATAAAGTACTACTTAATTAGGATGAGATTTGATTATCATTATTGTCAATTTGTCATAATTGATTATTGTTCTGCTATCTTGAGGTGCTATATACTCTGTATCATCCAGTTTTTTTTTCAATTATGATTAACCCCAAATGCTAATTATGTGAAGGTAGTGTGATAGATGTCATCATCAGCCCTTTTACTGTACCATTCATTGTGATTGTCCTTCAACTTGAAGCCTTTTTTTTTTCCTCAAGATAATAGTAGTAATAAGTAAAATAATTACACATTTTGCTGAATGATAAAAGCATGGAGCATCTTTATCATAACATTTGTTTCTTTGACTAGGCAGAAATGAAAAATAAGATTTGTGTGAATGTATGGTAATTAATTTGTTATTTCCACACTCAATGTATGCTGCACTTCACACTAAATTTGATTATTTACTCCATTTAAGAGTCCATACAGTAATAGAAAACCAATTTCAGCTACTTATTCTAATTTCTTTAGTATACTACAGTGTTCACAGCATGGCTTCTACAACTGTTCTTATTTTTTCACTTCTATTTGTTTTTGTACCTACAACCCTTTCACAGACCTTTGGTAACTTACCTGCAGGGCCCACCGTGTCGTCGTGTGGGCCACTACTGCTTCGATTGGCTCCCTGTGGACCGTTTGTGCAGGGCGCATCGCCATCACCGACTGAGCGGTGTTGCAGTAACCTCAGGCAACTCTATATCCAGCAACCAGATTGCCTTTGCCTGTTGCTCAATCAAACTGGCATCAGCACTCTTCCTATCAACACCACATTGGCACTCCAATTGCCACTTCTTTGCAGTATGCATGTTGACAATGATACCTGTTCAGGTATGTAACAGTAGAGATCAACATAAAATATTACGCCACATAACTCAATATATAATATTATACTTGGGAGAAAACATTACATAATGTATCAAACTTGTATAAAGTGTATCAAAATATGGGGTACGTGACTTAAATATTTCCCCCAGTAGACATACAGTGTAATTTTCTTGAAAAAAAAATCCCTTCTTTAAAATTCAATAATGTGTTATTCATTCATCCAATTTCTGTATTTTTTAGGTTCTGAAGGTCTGGCTCCTAGGTCATCAACGCCTCAAGTTTCATTTGGGACAAATAGCAGTTCAACTCTTGCTGGTATGAACTTTTTATACTGTATCAATAGTTCAATTACGTAACAACACAATGTTTCTACGCGTTTGTTCAAAGATTTTGCATTTTTTAACTTGCAATTCAGCTTCGCCGATGGTGACAGTACCACCTAAAACGTCCAGCACTTTGGGATTTGGCTTTAACAACAGCTCTGCTGTAAACTTCAACGCGAAGGAGAGCTTGATGATCATCACAGTGCTAACTTCTTGGGGTGCATTATTCTGGTTCTAGCCGTTGTTTCCATATTGTTTGTCTAGTCATTATTTAGACTTGAACTTTAGTTCAGACATGATATGTAACAAGTAGAATATGCTTCAGTACAAGTTATTGTTCTATCACAGATTAGTTTGTCCACACATTTTAAAACTAGTTATTCCCCTGACCCTTTTTTCAAGAATCATATGCCAATTTAATAGCATATATATATGCCAATTTAGCAGTAGCATATCTTTAAATCTGTACTAATGACTTTTCCTTGTGACATTTAAGGACAATTATACTAGAAGTATTGGTGCCATATTCCCTTTGAAGTAACCTACAAAAGTTCCAAGTTCTATTCGTGTTTTATCACATCACAGAACAAGAAAGTCGCCTCATAGGTTTAAATTAGTGAAGTCAAATATTCACTATATCTGCAATGCTCTGAAGTGCCTCAATGAAAGTGGTTCACCTAAACATGAAAATGGAACTTATTTTATGTTTCAAACCAAGACAGTAAATCATATTGTCCGCTATCATCCATCAGGCCTCACAAATTTCCCTTCATACTACGTTATTAACAAGCCCAAAAGTGTCCTTCGGGATGGCTCAGTTTGTTTGGAGGGTGGTTATCCACGCGGATGACCGGGATCGATCCCCCCTCAATGTCTTCTGAGTTAAGCCTATCGCATAGTGCTTGCCTAGTGCGGTTTACATTCCCCGTGTGGTTTGCAGGCTATATATACACAGTGAGGTTGTAGCGGTTGCGGGTTATCCTGGATTTCCAAAAAATTATAATCCAAAAGGAGCATGTACTCAGGTATACTCAGGCTATACACAATCAGTCAGGTTGTAGTGGTTGCGGATTATCTTGGGATTCCAAAAAAAGAAGAAGCCCAAAGGCGCATGTACTCAAGTGTATACTCTGGCTATATAGAATGAGGTTGTAGCAGCGATTGCGCGTTATCCTGGGATTCCAAAAAAAAAAGAAGCCCAAAAGTGCATGTACTCAGGTGTATACTCAGGCTATACACAACGAGGTTACAGGGGTTGCGGAATATCCTGAATTTTTTTTAAAAATAGAAGCCCAAAAGGCGCTTGTACTCAATTCGATGTCAGTCTTAAGTCTTCAAATCTTTGTCTTTCTCGTAGACTAGCATAAGGAAGATCTTAAGGGGTCCAAAATGTCACACACGATTCAAGATAACAGTATACAATTACCCAAAATTGAAATGGTATTAGGATTGTTTATTCAATTCCTAGAAAAATACAAGATGCATGCTCTGCTTCAACCAAAAAATTATTGATGTGAAGTTGAATTTTAAGAACATAACAGGGTCAAAAGAACTCACCGCAAAGACAAGGCCGCAAGTACATACAACACAAAGAATCCAAAAGCAACACATACAATGAGGATTATAAATTAATTTGATATGGTACAATATTTTAAAGTATTGATTTAAGTTTTTTACTATATAATAAATTGATAATTATAGATGTTTCGATTTCAACTTACATACATTCATAAGAATTACGATTTCTACTTTTTGATAAAATCTCAATTATATATACTAATAACACTTACCATATAAAAATATTTAATAAAAATTACAAACAATTTCTATCACTAATCAATTGCGCAAAAAAAGACATTTTAAACAAAATATAAGAGTAATAAAAAAATTCAAAGTTAATTTTATACTATGACTAGTTACTACTCCTATAATAATAATATGTGAAATATTTATTGAAAAATTGCAATATCACTTTTTTTGTATTTTTAATATGATATTCGATGTGTACCCCATCTCTCTCCTGCCTACTTCTATGTAGTATCTTTTATCAGATCGATCGCCTACCTCTCACACATCACACTATCTTAGCTTCATTTTCCACATTCTTGGCCACCACAAAAGTGTCTAGGTTTATCTTTATACATCTTATACCCTGTATAACTTCATTTATTAATTTTATCTCTTTGATTTACACACACATCCATTTTGATGTCTACACATCCATTAAACATATTCATTTCTTCAATTTTTATTTTGATATAAAAATTCTTTGACTAACGAAACACTTCCAATAATTCAACATAATTGACCTCAGCTACTACTTTACATATCATATAATACTAAATCCGAACCTCCTTTGTTATCTAATCTCTTTCCAATACGATGTATCATATCATTTTTATTCTTATTACCTTGAAATTATAACACCAAAATACTTCAAATTTTGCCCCTTGCTGAGACTTGGTTGTGTATCACATAAATTATATAACCGTAATTCTTTTTAAAAGAGATTAAAGAAGAAAAAATATCACTTAATTTATACCAAGGAATTAATACAACTCAAAGGAAAAAATCAATTTGAAATTTTGTTTCCTCATTTTAAAATAGAATATAAAATGATTAATATTACAAAATAGGAAGTGGCCTCCGAGCTCCGGGTAGTCGTGTATATATTTGACAAATAGCGCTGGTCAGATAAACAGAAATGATATATGTTTGTTCTTAATTTATTAGCTTCAATAATTAATGGCGGGAAATCAATTCAGTTGTTTATTGCAATTTAACATCGATTCTCTAGAATTCAGATTTGAGTTCAAATGAGCAAATTCCCTTTAAAACTCCAATTTCTAGCCTCTGAAAACATTTGATTCTACAGTATGAGCTTCCTATTTATATCTTGTGCTTTCTGGTTTTCAGATGTACAAACTACGCTACCATTCACAAAACCTACGTAGAAATTTCATCAGTTTATAGAGCGGGTAAGGATTCCTGCCGCCATGAGAAATCGGAAAAATCCGACGGCTCAGGATAATCAAACAATCCTCCAACTGTCACAAAGTCGCCGTTGCTGTTACCGATGTCATTATCTCCTACCCTAGCCTCGTGGTCCATGCCGAAGTCAAACGTGTCGTAATTAGGCATTTCGTCCTCAAAACAAGTCATATTCGCAAATTCAGCGGCCTCCGGCATTACAGTAGATTCGACGTTAACCTTTTCGTCGGTCGGAGATGTTGTGGGAGGGAGACCGAGCTCATCGTCCGACGCCTCGAGGAGGTATCCAAGGTCCGGTTGTGAGTCGCCGGATTCTGATGGAGTCAGGTCAAGGACGGTTTGTGTGTCGTTCAGAGGTGAGTGGTGAAGGATCTCTTCCTCGAAACTCTTCATGACAGAGTCCAAATCCTGAATCTCCGGCGGGCATTCCGTCAGAGCGTCAGGCTCATCTAAGATATCCAATATATCTTCTCTTATCTGCTTAGCCTCCGGTGAATCCAGGTACACATCTGTTTGCACGTCATTCGATTCCGGCGAGTTTGAACGGTTGGGACTCACTCCCGACTCCGAGTCGATTCGGCTCAACTCGGACGAGTCAGGACCAGTCTCAACCTCTGCGTTAACTCGCTTGGACTCAGGCGAGTCACCAGCTGAGTGCAATCCTGACTCAACTCGGGACCGCTTGTTACCGTTACTGTTATTATTCTCAGTTTTCAACTCTTTTTTCATGATGTGAAATTTCTCAAAGGAAAAGTTGATTATAAAATTTAGAATAGGACAACAGGATGATTAGAAATGAGATGGTGGGGGCTTGTGGGGGAAAGTACAGTAGGTCTAGTCTACAATTTTTCTAATGCCTAGAGAGAGAGAAGCAAAATTGAGTTGTTTTGCTTTTGATAGTTGCAAGTCCTTGTTTGAATTTTAGGTAAAAGAGAGGAGGAGAATTCGAGAAGCAATGTAGTTGATAATGGAGGGGAAGATTGTTTATATAGTGGGAGAGAATAGGAGGGGGGCCAAAGGGTGACAGCGATAAGATTTGGTTTTGTGTGCATGAGAGAGAGAGAGAAGGGGAGAAAGGGGACAAAAGATGCTGTTTTCAGGTTAAGATGCAAAGGCGTAGGGAAGTGGAGGTGGCAATTATAATCTAATCTAAGTACCGTTTGGCCAGAAAAAAAAAGTGTATACTCCCCCATTTAAAAAGTGATTATCTAATTTTATTTGGTATGAAATTTATGAAAAATAAAGATTTTTTTTAATATTATAATTTTATATTAAATTATGTTTTAATCTTCTAGCTTTGAATCTGCAATATAGAAAATTGAAATTAAAGTATTATAAAAAAAATATTTGTTCTCTTTTTCATTTTTTAAACAGGGATTATTTTTTCAGAAAAATTATATAGCGAGGGTAAAAACACTTATAATACACCCCAAAAAAAAGAAAGAGGTTTCTATGTTTATCAAGCTATTAAAATATATATTTTTAAAAATATTTATTTTAAAATATTTTTTTAAAAGTATATTGATAAAAAAAATTATGTGTTTGACTTATTGATTTAAAAAATGTTTTTTAAAATAGTAATTAGTGGCCGACCAATTACTTTTTAGTTTTTACCTTCTAAAATAATTTTTTACAGTATTACTCTTGAAATTACTTATCTTTTCTTTAAAATTTAGTTACATACCTTACTTTTTAAATTAAGCATTTACAGCCAACCAAAATTTGACTAAACAGCCATTCATATCAGAAAGTTTGAACATATAAATTTCTTATTAATTGCTATTACTAGTAACCGTAATAGCCACCTAGGGTAGTGAATAGGTTTTTTTTTAAAATTAATTTGAGTTCTGATATGAAGTTTTTTAATATAAATGTTATTTTTCATGAGTTCCAATTTGATGAAAATTCAAGTTAATTTGACTGTAATATAAATATCGAATATCGATGGAAAATAAAAAAAGTTACTTTAATTGTTAGTACTTTTATAAAGTTTTTTTTTTAAATTTAACCTCTCCATTAAAATTTATCTATTCTAAATTCCCCCCATAGTATTAAGTCGTATACGATGAGCAGCACTCTCTATCCAATTTTTTTAATGGGTGGAGAGAGTATTATGAGAGAGAAAGAGAGGTGGATACATTTTTTGTTTACTTTTAATTACGTAATAATTAAAGGAAGCAAAGTAGGAAGGGAGGTGGGATGGGAAGATGTTGACAGGCGCGTGTTTGGCAGATATCATAATGTAAGTCATTTTTCTCCATCCAATCCTCCTACCATCACGTTTTCACGGATATTTTGCCTTTTTCTTTTTTCCTTTTCCTTTATTTAGTTGGATTTGAATTCTCTTTTTTCCTGTCTCATCCATTTTTGGTGTCCATTCGTTTTAATTTTAATTTCAGTTCCGCATTTCAAGTCCGTCTCCGGGCCCACCCTTTTCGGAGGGAAAATATGTCTCTTTCTCCCTACTTGTCCGTCCTCTTTCTGCAAGCTGCAGCTGGCTCCCACACCTTCATAAAAGATGTGTGTTTTTGGTTAACATTTTTGTAACCGCAACTTAGCTACAAATATTTTAAAATATTTGTTGATGGACAATAATTACATATTTAGAAGATTAAAATAACCTCTTTTCTTTTTAATAATATTTTAATTTTAACTTTTCATATTATATATTTAAGGCCATAAAATTAAAAATATATTTTGATATATTTGATAAAAAATTATTTTAGATCACAAAATCAATAAGACTTTTTTATATTTTAAACTTTATATCAAATCAAACTAAATTATTCTTTTTGAATCGGTGAATACCATGTGTACCCAATCTAATCTAATTCATGGATGTCAAATAGGTGATTGGGCTAAAATTGGGTGGACAAACATGGTGTAGCTAAAATTTTAATTCTATAAGTTTTAAATTTTAAAATAGTTACTTCAAGTGTTAAAAATAGAGTTCTATATTTAAAATATTTATACATTTGTAATTTTTTAATATAAATACAAAAATGTATTTGACTTGGCCCGAATTCATAGCTAGACTTTTGGCTTTACCCTTTTGTGGGTGGATAAATAATCACATTATTAATTCATTCGAAAGTTATTTGAGCTGAAATAGTTTAAATTTAAATGAGCTAAATAACAGTTAAAATTTGTCAATCCAATTAATAGCAAATTCTAGTTATTATTTTTTAGTACTTACTTTTGTGAAAATAAAAAAATTGTTTACTGTGAAATTCCGCTCAAATAAAGCGTATAAAGACTAATAAAAAAGGTATTCTTTCATCATTTTTAATTGTCATGGTCTTTTTTTTTAGAGTCAAATTATAAGAACTTTGAGTAACATTTCATGATATATTTTTTCATCATATTGATATGCAAAAAATTACAATTTATAGTATTTTTCGTATAGTTTATCTAATTTTTTTTATAAATTGTAATTATTATTTTTGACCAAAATTATAAGCAGCTTCGAAATGTTATTTACACCTTTCTTTTGATATTCTAATAAAGAAATGTACCTATGAAAACAACTCTCTTTGTCGAGTTACTAACAAGGGTTATCCTAATAAGTTTTTCTTCATTTTTAATTAATTAGAGATTTTGAATTTAAATTTTCATGTGTAATTTAAATTAAGTCAAACTCTAGATATGAATATTGAATAACAAAACACGTAGTCATATTATTAGTTTTATATGTCACGCTTTATATAATAATTTCTCACAAGTCGCGATGCATTATCAAAACGAAATGATTATCTTTTAAGCAATTTGTAAATGGTTATTTAAGTTTATATGTTTTTTCTGTGCTCATGACGTGTTCTTTGCGCTTTCCTTGAATTTCATTGGTTTTTCTTGTACATTTCACTGTCCTCTTTGTTTATTTCTTCCTATGAACCGACTGTTTTAACCTTCTCTTTTATTTATTTTTCTTCTGGATCTTCCTATGGGACTGACTGACCCAGTAAAAGTTAATAAGGGAAATTAGACCCCACCAATTCATTTATAAACTTTGAAATATTTTGACGTTGAAAAGTAAATTTCTCACCAATAAATTGTGTTTCAAATCCACTGGCGTAAAGTAAACGGAACACCTACTAATTTTGTAGGCCTCACGTCTATTTCACCAGCAGGAAAAATCTACTTATTTTTTGCCATGTAGTCCAATTTTTTACGAGTTCATTTGAAGGATAATTATTATTTGTAGAGGTTCATCGTGTCTATACATACTCATATGTATACAACGAGAAAAAAATTATTAGTTAGTATAACTTGTAATAAAAATACAAGATGAGAATTAGCGAATATTTAATCGAATTTTGAATAACTTATCATGAATGATATGAAAAAAGAAAAGTGATACTTAGATTCTCAAGTTTTGATAAATGCTTTATTATTCATGTTATTCTAAACCTTGGAATTTAGATGTCTTTAGCACTTGAACACCAAAAAGATATTCCAAGTATTGAATAATTTCATTTAGCGTAACGACTTTTAATAGTCCTTAAACGAACCTTGACCTTTGGTGAGATAAGAGGAAAAGAATCTTTGACAAGGTCGAAATTGCTTCGACCAAGTTATCCGTTCGTGGTTTGGTATCAGCAATATAAAGAAAGAATTCAATTTATTTATATTAATATATATTTTAAATAAAGAGGAAAAGTGAGGACAGAGATGTAGATGTAGATGTAGGGGTATTGGATGGTGGGTACGATAGCTTTGAAGTATTTTTGTGCAATTTGTTAGTATTTGGTATTTTTGTTATTTGTTATAGTGCAATTTGTTATTTATATTTTTGTTAGAATTTTTTTAACTACGGAACTGGTTTTTTTAAAGAAAATATTTGAGAAAATTGTTCCTTCCTGTCTAACACACCCAATATGATAACCCGTGATAGAATAATGATACCCTTTTATTGTGAAATTTCGATTAAACATATTTATATTTATATTTATTATTTGTTAAATCTTTGTAATTACTTCATAAATTTTTCTGTGAAAATATTGAATCCACTGATAAAATTATTTCATATTAATATTACAAAATTAATTAAACTGTAAATATAGAAGAGTTGAAGTAATCATTTTCCTTCAATTTAACAGACAGGAAATTTCCATGGCATTTCCAGTTTTCCACCAAAACTATAGAACAGAAAAAAGAGGGATGACGTAATACTGAAATTATTGATGAAATTTTGAAGCTTAGAGTAGAAGTAAAGACTTTCTTTTCTAATTCTAAGGTGTACGAAACAAAATAAAACGGTACAATTTGAAATTTCAGTTGAGCAACGTGTCATGTCTCAGTGAGCTAGTAAATCGTGGTCCCACTGGAAAATTCCTACCCTCTTTTATAAAGGGTAAATAAATTCTATTTATGGTGCGGTGCCCCACTCTTTCGATTAATCTATCAAATGGGCCCCATGCTATTACCATGTCCTTATTATTGGATTCGAAAGTGATTAGAGTGTAATGCACAAGTTTATAATTATTAATTATAGACATAATAAATTAGATAACAAAAAGCTACACTAAAAATATAATATTATTATATGAAAATTAATATAAAAGAAAAATATTAAAACTATTGCGATAATAAATATCTCTATAAACTAAATACTTACATGTCTATACTGTGGATTTTATTGTGTTATGCTATGAGAATAGAAATCTTCAATTTCAAGATATCCAAATTTTTCTCTAAAGAAAGAATAAAATAAATATGGAAAAAAATTATATTTTCCTTTCAATTTTTTTTTAGCATTTATGATAATACTTTAATTTAAAAAAAAAAAAAAAAAGTTCAAATAAGAAAAAAAATGAAGACAAAATTCTAACACTTATTTGCCTTTGCCATGAGCCCATGACAACTACCTCAAAACTTGTTATTCAATCAAGAGTGGATCTAGGATAATTTTCGAGAGCTTAGGACTAATTTGTTTCTATTAAATTAAAATATTTGGATATATATTTAAATATTAAAATGTGTATTAAAATTTAAATTATTTTAGTTAAGATTATTTATTTTCTCAACATTTAAATGTATAACTTGTGTCTTTATCTAAAAAATAGTAAAAATTAAATTTAAATAAAATATTAAGTTGATCTCAAATAATGTCAATGAAAATTTTATGACTATTGACGGTGATAGCATCGATAATAATTGTGTGCGTTGATTAATGATGGTGATTATGTGTGTTGAATTGTGATAATATTGATTAACAACACTGGTTGTCATAGTATCTTATACTTTTTTTCGTCACAATTTATATGATAAATTTAGTTTTTCAAGAATCAAACAGTTTAAGTTTAACTGATAATTTGCTTATGGGATCTTCAATATTTTAAAATGAAAATATTATATTGGTAAACTAAGAAAGTATTATAATTGTCAATTATTAACAATTCAAAATATTTTTAAAATATTAAAATTTTACTGCCAAAAATAGATTTATTTGAATTTTGAAATCTGAAATTTGTTATATAAATTAGGAAAAAGGAAGTAGTATAGTAAATAACATCAATGATTAATCATAGTTGTTGGTGGTTAATAAGAGAAAATTATCAAAATGGTCCTTAAATGTATGGATAATATTTATTTTGATTTCTAACATATATCGTTCGATTTGAAATGGTTTTTAATGTATAATTAAGGTAGGCTTTTAATATATTTCACTTAATGGAAATGCGAGGATATTTTAATATAGTGATGTTGTACATTATAATCAAGGGTGTAGCTATATTAGTGTTAGGGTGTCCAATTGGATACCCTTTGTCGAAAAATTATACTGTATAGTAAAGAAAAACGATATAGAAAGAAACAATGTGTTGTAGCCTAGGGATTTTAGGTGCCTTGAAAGAGCCAAGCCTTTAAGCCTTAGTGAGTTCAAATCTCGCTAGAAGTAGTTTTAAGCCTCTTTTTTATCCTGTGCGCATCCAAAGGGTTGCGGCTGCGGATTTCCCTTGTCATCAAAAAAGTAGTTTTAAGCCTTTTTTTTCAAATTTTTTCATGTATATTACTTAGTTTTAAGCCTTATTTTTCAAAAAAAATCATGCATATTACGTAGTTTTAAGCCTCTTTTTTCAAATTTTTTCATGTATATTACGTAGTTTTAAGCCTCTTTTTTCAAAAAAAAATTCATGTATATTACTTAGTTTTAAGCCTCTTTTCTCAAATTTTTTCATGTATATTACGTAGTTTAATTTTAAAATTTTCATGTATATTACTTAGTTTAATTTTAAAATTTCTAGTACTCACATTTATCAAAAAATATATATATATATACTCGTACAATTCTTGAACACCATTCGTGAACTTTCTGGCTATGCAACTGATTATAATTACGAGGAAGAAATATCCACCAAAAACGTCTTTTGTTCATTAAGTTAGTGTAGAAACTAAAAGCTACTCCTTGATGGAATACGCCGCCTCGTTGAATCGCCGAATTCACGGACGGCGTAGAGTTGTAGAGAGGTGGGTAGAGGAGAAATGGGATCAACCTTTGAGGTTCATGCATGGCGCCACGTATTCACTATTGATCCACCACGTGGCCTAGTAGCCGCTGCCATCACCTTCTCTATGACATGAGATATATATTACTGCTTTTTAAAAGCTTCTTTCTCTTTTTCTTTCACCTAAAAAGCTTCCTACTTTTTTATTTCTAATTACATGTGATTTATTACTATAAAACATAATATTATTAAAATAGATACATATAATATACATATACATATACAATACAAATAAAGAAAAGAATAGTAAAAGATAATAATGCTGCATATCATATTACAAAATAATATTAGATTACTCATTTTCTTGCTGGAACATTTGTTTTTATGTCTTGTTAGATAGAGTGAGATACTAACCCTTTATCTCTTATTATCGATATTTTTTTTTCGATTTGAATAATACATGATGAATGTTTTTTTTACTATTTTTCTTCCAATTGTACTTATGTATTAGGGGTGACAATTGAGTGTGTTGGGTCAAATTGAAATGGGTTATAATGGGTCAAAATAACAAAATGCGTTAAGATTCAATTCAATTTAAATTTATTTGGATCAAAACGGATCAAATAATAAATTATAGCACTGGTCAAAATCCAATCCTGTTCAATTTTTATAATGTTTAATTGTTTTATTTGTTCTTTTATAATATGTTAGTACCTAATAAGATAATTTTTTCATTTATTGTAGAATATTACACAAATTCAATAGTGTTAAGACCTAATTACATTACATTCCTATTCTTTTTCAAATTACAAAATTTTCTTAAATTTGGTAGAATTCGGATACATCCCAAAATGTCCCGATTCATCGCGTTCCGATTTCAAATACATTCTTTAATGTCCTAATACATCACGTGGCGATTTTGAATACATCACGCAATCTTTCAATTCATCGCGTAAAGTGACGTATCCGACCATTACATTGCATAAAGTAACGCCCTGATACATCACATAAAAGGATGTATTCGATCGATACATCGCGTAAAGTGATGTATCTGACTGATACATCCCGTAAAGTAGGGATTTTTGTAACTTTTTCAAATGATAGGAAATTTTAGAGAATATAGTAAAATAAGTTTTGTATTGTATTTTTAGGTAATTTTTCCTTATATATAACTTAAGATACTTTCAAAGTTATTTTGACAAAATTTCTCGTAAAGTAATTTAAGTTGCATTCAACCTAATTTTTAATAGGTTAGAACGAATTGAGTTTATAATACGCCAAAACTTAAATAAATTGGATTGATTGGACTTAAATTTGCTATCCCTTATTATTGTTATTATTACTATTTAAATACAAATAAAGTAATCGAAATTATCTATTGATAATTACTACTAATATTAAAAGGCATGTAAAAAGAATATGTTCAAACTAATTCAAAGCGTTGACGTTTGTTAATTGGCGGTAAACATGATAAGTAAGTATTTGGGATCTAGATCGTTTTTTTTCTTTCAATTTTAATATATTTGATTAGCAAAAATATATATTTAGGTGTATGTAATTTAAAATTTGATATGAAATTATTAATTAATGAGATGATGTGTAATTATTTTAAATTATAAGGAGAAAACAATTTATGATATGAATCCAGATAACTTTTCCGAAAGGAAATTAAAAAAAAAATCCCGAGAAATTCATGTTAATTAACACTATTAAGACTTTGTGCTTTGTATAGAGAAAAATATTTTCTTTTATATTTTTTCATTTTTTATTATTTAAAAACGTGTCTCTTATGTGACAATTAACGTTTTTTAGTGTGTTTTGTATGTATTATTTCAGGTAGGATATGTATTTCTATTAAAATTTTAGTTGAGACAAAGTTAAATAATACATTTATTTATTATCTCTACTAAAAATGAAATTGCTGGGTTCTTTCACAAATAGTATGGTGATCAATATTCATCGCTAATGTCGTTTAGTTTGACGTTAGAAAGTCATGAAATTGATATTTTTGATGTGTATTAATACATAATAATATTGACAAACTTCAATTGGCTTAAATTTTGCGTTTTAAAAAAAAATATTGTCGTTATCGCCATGACTAATGTCATTTACTTTGACGTTTTAAGCTCATAAAGTACAAATTTATGAATTTAATTGTTTTTTTTTTACATGTAGTAGTACATGCTAATTTTTGCGTTAAAACATAAATCTTTTATGATATATAAGATGTTTAAACACAAATATCTAGATTCTAGTGAAAAAAAAGAACGAAGAAAGAAAAGCAAATTCCCCACTATCACCTCCCGTGGGTATATAAATATAAAATAAGGGTGTGTTTGGTTTAGAAGTAAACAGTTTTTCAAAATTTACTCTTGAAGTTTCTATCCCCACCTTCATCCTCGTCTTTTATTATTATTATAGTCTAAATTATATTTTCTCTATTTTATTTTATATGATATTCTTTCTCTTTTTAGTTTGTTTAAAAATGAATATCAACAATAATATATTTAGTGAAATTTCATCAAATGAATCTGAAAGAAGAGTAGAATGTATGGAAACTTTATCATTACCTCATAAAATAGAAAACGATTTTCAAAAGACCTTCAGCTCAAGTGGATCAAATCCAAGCAAAAGAAAAACAATTCTCCATAAAAAATATGTTAATTGTTAAAGTTAACAATTACTTAACTTTAAAATTCTTTTTTATTAATTTATAACCAAATAAATATTTTAAATTATCTTAAACCACAAATTTTAATTATTTTTTTCTTAAACACCATAGCAAATCAGATGATACCACGTAAGTAACACGTGTAGATGATAAGTATTGGCTTGTCAGTTGATGTCACGTGTTCTGTATCGTGGGTCCCCCAATGGCCTGTGATGAGATCTGGAATATCACCTTTAGATATTTTCTTCTTCAAATTACATTATTATCCCCACAAGTTATTCTAAATTTCGTTAATCACCAACTCCTTTTATCTACTCCACTTTAAAATTCCATTATTACCCTACACTTTACTCTATATTTTCTTTCGTGACCAACCAGGTTTTTCTACTCCAACTGCCAAATTACTAGAGTGTCCTAGACGTTACTCTAATTTTCTTTAATGACCAACCGTTTTTCCAAATTACAAAAGTATCCCATACGTTACTCTTATTTTCTAAAAAACTAAGGCTGAACGTGGCAAATATTATGTGCTTCGGATTTGGCATTGGAGGAACCTAGATTTTTTTTTAAAAGAGTTCAAAATAAATAAGCAAATACATAAAAAAAAAAAATCAAATTGTTTCATGTGACACTATTTGCATATTTGACTAGTTATGGTTTAAGGGAAAAAAAAACATTTTGAAATTTATAGTTTAAAATAATTTTTAGATATTTCTGTAGTTGTAAATTATTTTACTGCGGATAAAATAAAATTACAATTATTTTTAATCATTGTACTCCCTCTGTTTCTACTTAGTTGTCATCATTTATTTCATATTCCTTACAAAACAAAGTAAGTTAACTATTGTATCCTTATTTAAATTTCTTTTGAAAAGAATTTTTCAATAAATGAACATGAATTTACGTATTTTGATTAATTAATTTGACCAATGAATATTAATTAATTACTCGTTTTCCTATATTGATCGAAGACATATTTTCAAAGCTAATAATACTCATGGATAAAATAGAAAAAATAATTTCATTTATATATTGATTTTATGAAATAACAAATATTAAGAACATTTATTTTAATAAAAATAATATGTAAATAGGAACGATTTGATTGATATAATATTTCTTTGAGACCAACTAAAAATATATACATGTAGCATAAAATAAAACGGAGAGAATATAATTTTTTTCACCGAAAATGGAGTTGGAATACCTTATTAACCTTACCTAACCGGAAATACGCAAAAAGTATGGATGCCGTGTTAGTTGTTACCACAAAATATGGAACCTTTAATTGTGAGTTGACGGAAGGACCCATGCATTTCGCATTTCTTATTGGGTAAAATTTATCGGCATCGAATATATACACCAATTCAATATATGTATGTCAGGTGTTTAAATTTATAGTTCATTTTACTTAACTTTAATTAATCAATATATGTTTTACTTTATTGAATCACATATTAATGAAAATTTCATTAGTTTGGTATATACACCCGATGCTGATAATATTTTTCCATTTCTTATTAGTAGTTGTGTTGTTACCTTAATCACATGCTTTAATGCTGACACACTACTCTCTCTCTCTCCTATTCAAAACAAATAAATTTTTGACATTTATTTTATATTTTAATTTAAAACAAATTATTATTTTCAAAATTTAAAGATGTACAATATTTTTTTCAAAATTATCCTGAAATTTAATAAGTATGCCAAACATTATTTTTTAATAGGTATATCAAATCCAAATATAACAAGTAAAAATCGACGAAAAATACTTCCTTTTAAGTAAACATGACATTAACCACCCATATTTTAATTTAATTGTAGTAATTCTTTTATTTTTAAATTAATGTAAAAAGAATAATGTTTTGATTGGTTTCGCCTTTTTTAGCAATTAAACTAGTTAAAATTATATAGATTAAAGCATTATGGTAAATAGGTTGCATGAACAATTTTTTTTATAAAAAAACTAGATAAACAAAATATCATTAATTACAAAAAAAAGTTAGTGTTGGGTAGTTAAATCCTAAATGATGTCTATCGAATTAATTTAGGGCGTATTTATACAGAGGGAAATATTTGTTAAAACTACTTTTTTAATTCTTTTTTTATATTTCATTGAAAAATACCTTTTCTAAAAAAACAAAACTCGTAAAAATAAAAAATAACCTCCTAACGAAACTAAAAAGAGAATTTCAATATTTCAAATTTATTATCTCCTTTCATCCGTCCACTGATCCACGGCCCAAATCCCCACCTGCTACCCTCCAACTCCCACCCCACCTTAACCCCCATTGATTTGGTCTTTTGCATATGTAAATTCAAATGAGACAAAAGTGATTAGTATTTATTTATTTTAAATTTAGACTTAGAGAACAAGACGCGCACGATAGAAATTACAAGTATGCAAGAATCCATTGTCCTCAACAACCTTTTATTTGTTTATATATATACACTGTTTTGATATAAATTATAAACTAAAAAATCAATTCTTGGTGAATGAATAAGCTAACGTAAGCACTTAGCTAAAAATACTTAACGAGGCCGTGAAGTTTAACTAATTACGTAAGCAATTCTTAGAATATGAATTCTTAGAGCTTGTTTGGTTAAGAAATTTATTATGTATCACCTCTGCATGTAATATATATAATTCGAAACATTAAATATGATTTTGGTTAATAATTTCATTTTTTTTTGCATAACTAATATATTTATAAGTTATTAGAGAATCTTTTTATAATTCTATATAAAACAGAGGATTGAATAACTAAATTTATAAAATTAATTTTTGTAATACTAATATCTGTAGAACTCTAATTGACCACGAAACAACCCCTTACTTCTTATAATTTCTCATTTTTTGGAACCTAATGAAAGGGTAGGAGGCAACAATCGAAGGGTGGAAAATCGCTAGCAAGTTGTGGATTGATTAATAAGTCAAATCTTGTATGGTTTGAGTTTGTGGTAATGCTTGCAGAGTTTGTCACTCTCTGATTAAGAAATATTTTAGAAGATACGTATCCTGTGAAACTTTTAATTTTTGATCATTAAATTTTTTTTATAATTTTATCGTGTTAAATTAATTTGGTATAATTTTATATTTTTAAGATCAATTTTGATATTTTATGATATAATAAATTCCCAAAAATAATTTGTTCACTTTTCAAAAACACGTTTCAATTATATAGTATTGAATATTATACATAAGGGTGTTCATTCTTTGGATAAAAACCAAAAAACTGAATAAAACCGATTTTATTTGGGTTTGGTTTGGTTTGGTTTTAGATTTTTTAAAATCGATAGTATTTGGTTTGGTTATGATTTTATTCGAGAATAACCGAACCAAACCGATGAATTATATACATATATTTTATTAATATGCATACTTAATACATTGTTTTTATAAACAATTTTAAAGATCTTGTACATATTTTCATTAAAAATTCTTTATAATTTACTTATTGAAAGCAAAAATGTCCAAGATGAAACATTTATCTTATTGATTTAATGTATATGAGTGTCTATGATGTTATTGTCTCTTCCTTCTAGGTCAATATAGTAAATTTTAAAGCTTCATTGATAGTAAATTTAGTGATCGAAAGTTCAGTAATTTAAGTCATTTTAATTATTTTTCGTTTTGAATGAATTGTTGTCTCTTTTTTCACATTTTGAAAGAATTGTTTCTTTTATTTTTGTGTATGGTTAATGAACGAATAACTGAACCAAACCAAATCGAAATCGATAACCACCAAATCAATAAATGTATATTATATTTGGTTTGATTTGATTTTGATAATTTTAAAACCGATTAAGTTGATTTGATTTTAATTTTGACCAATAACCGATCCAAACCGACCCATAAACACCCCTAATTATACATATAACAATGACCAAAAAAAGATATTCTGAGTAAGATAAATATAGTCAAACTTCAACGTCTTCACTTTAATTTTGCACCAATATATATACCCTCGACTTTGCAAAAGCAAATATACTTCGAGTTAAATATGTAGTGCAGTGCATATTCACACTCGAGACAACATTTTATTAAATTTGAATAATAAAAAATAAAAGAAAAAGAAATTAAAGAACAAGAAAATAAAAAAATGTCTGTAAACTCAACGATTAAACATTAATTTATTTTTTTTAAAAATATTTATAGCTGTCACATCCACTAATAGACGTCAAAAATTATATTTCTCAAAATAATAATGACTTTAATGGCTAGTTTTTCAAAGTTAAATGAGAATCCAAATTTCTACTCTAAATAATAACTCCACTCACGGAATTTTTAGCCTTTTAAAACCTTTTATTTTCATCACGATTAAGTTTAGCCGTTGATACATTTGAATGAAGTGATTACCCACAAAACACGTCGTATGATGCAAAAAATGATAAGTATATTTTAAATACATACGCAACAAACAAGGGTTAAGGAAAAAGCAAAAAACGAAAGAAGTACTACTCACTCCATTAAATTAAAAAAGACCCACTTTTGCTTTAATCGATTTAAAAGAGAATGATTATCGTTTTTTTTATAACATTTTAATTTTAATATTTTCTCATAACATGTTTAAATTCACACAATTAAAAAATATTTTGATATATTTGATGTAACTTTAATTTAGAACCACAAAATTAAAAAAATTGATTTATTTTTTAAAATTTCATATCAAATCAAATTAAATTATTCTTTTTTAGACCAGAGAAGTACAACGGCTGATTTAAAGAAATATCACAGACAACTACTTTCATTTAATTAAGGGATCCTACTCGAGTGCAGTAATTCACAGGTGCAAGGTACTATGTAAAAGCAAATGAGATATTAATATAGGCAGAGACATAGTCAGAAATTTCACGAAGGATGTCCAAAAAAGATGAGGGAAAAAGTTGTTGTTGGTGAGATTGAAACACATGAGCATTTAGGGCTCTTTTAAGGCATCTAAAACTGTTGGACTACAACATCATGTTCTATTCAAAGTGTCCAAAATATGTTATTTTTCTACTTTATATATCATTTTACTTATATATACGATATTATTTTCTGAATTGGACACCTTCACTATAGGGTAGCCACGTCCCTGATCATAGGATGTGACAAAATAATTGTGATTCATTTATTCTTAATCAAAAGTTTCAAGTTAAAATCTCTATGACAGGAAAAAAATTCTAGGTCACCTCCAAAATAAAATCCCACAACACATGAATTTGAGTTCTATTAAATCTCATTACAAATATCAAATACCCAAAAAAAAAAAAGCAATTGAGTATCATGACTCACGAGAACTCTATTTTAAAGAAAATGGCATCAAAATAAGTGAGAAAGGGTGCATACATTGGCCTAATTTTGAACTCCACCGACAAAAAGCTTATGTGGCTCCATTACCCAGGAACTCACTGTTTATCTCATTATTATAATTTTGAGAGGTAAATTTTTAAAAATAAATTAACTCTAAATTCAGAATTAGTTTTTTTTTTTTTAAAGAATTCTTTTTGAAAAAATCTACATAAAAACATCATAAGTCATTATAAATAATAATTAATTTTTTTTTTTTTTTATATAGTATATAAAAGTAGAAATAAATTGACATGGAAGGAGTATTATTGTCGATGCCATTCCACCGACGATCTATATCTAGGATGCTGCAAATTTCTAATGCTTTTCTTTATCACTTTTTCTTATAATAATTGTTGGACCGTTAATAATATGGTTACAAAAATAAATTAATGTATGTTTTGAAAGTTGGATGACTTGATAGTTGATAGGAGAATTAATAATGGAGAAATAAATTATATTTCTATGTAAATATTTTTTTATATATAAACTTCTGCATGTTACTTTACTGTTATCGAAATAATTTATTTGTTCTAAAATATTTAGATAGGAACGAAACAATACCTCAACCCAGGGGGTATTTATCCAAAAAGATGGGGTAGTTATGGTAGTTGGGTATTTATTCTGGTTGGTGGCTCATCTCATATAAATAAATAAAAGATGGAGTTACTTTTATAAAATGAAAAAATTAGGCTAAAAATAAAAATAAAAATTTCCAACAAGTAAAGGGAGTTATAAAATATAAGTCATTTTTCAAAGTTAAAATACTTGAATTTGAAATATTCATGTCTGAACATTATTTTTCAGATAGTGTAAAATATTATCTGGTCTTCTAAAGTTTGAATAGAAGAAAATGACCTTTTAAAAATATTTTATGTTTAAAAATTAAAAATCTCGTTCGTCTCTCTTTCTTTTTCGCTCACCTCTTCTTTTTTTTCTGCTCGCCTTGTTCCTATCTTGCTAGAGTCTTTTCCTCTCTCTTGCCTTCTCTATTCCTACATATCTATATTTCAGAGTGTAACTGGTAGCAAAAATATATGTATTAATGTGTATTTGACTTGAAATCTGATATAAAATCATTAATTAATGAAAGAATAAATAACTAATTCAAACTAAAGAAAAATAAGTAAATACTAGGAATGTTTGTGTAATTTAATAGTTTTTCCATCTATCATTGCCTTGATCAGTCAAAATTAAATGACACCTACAGATACAATATTTTTAGTTAACGGATGGATTAACGCAAGGTCATTACGATAAATGATTAGGTTTCGCAATTAACCTACTTTTTACTGAGTAACCCTTTCAATAAACATCACAAGGAAAGATATTATTATTATTATTATAATGTACTAATAATGAAGATCTTATCCCAAATTAAATAAGATAATGTATCTACATCTGGTTAGCTCCTCCTCCTAATTACCTCCCTATTTTTTCAAAAAGTCAAAAAAAAAAAACTTATCCAATAATAATGTTTAATGTGGCTCTTGAGGTGTATAGTAATCGAATTAATCAACATCATGATATTATATTACTATAGTATTAGAGAAATCAATTTATCTATGACTTGCCAAAAGCTATTTGGATTTTGGACTTTTAATCATAGCAACGGGCAAATAAAAGTTGATAACGTATCTCTGACTATTGAGGCATGACAAGACACATACACGCATACAAAAAAAAAAAAAAATCTAAAAAGAACATGATCAAACACAATCTCAATTTTTAAATATTATTTTTCTTTTTTGATTTTTTTTTTTCAAATTTAACAATGAAATATGGCCAAGCATCACTTAATTTGTGTTTATTTTTAATTATTTTTTCTGCATATATTTTACTTCGAGACATTTTTTGACATGCAATAGTTGAAACTAGTTTTGACAAAATCCAAACTTCAAACAACATATATTAAGTTTTACCCGATTTTGAATTCGTCGTTAAATTGTAGCTGTCTTTTAATTTTTTTCTTATATGTATCTTACTTCAAGACAATTTATAACGTACAATAGTAGAATTTATAGTCTTGACGAATTTTAAATTCAAACCTCATATCATAAATTTCATATGACTCGAGTTTAGTAATTTCTATTGAAAATTCATACATTGCTACAATGAACAAAGTTTAATCAAAATGTTTAGTTGGATCGCTATCATGTGAGAGCAGACTGAGAATTCGATATAATAGCAAACACCCATATAATTGAAGCTCATGTAAAATGACTTAAGTCAGATAAAAACGATTAAACTTCAAACAAATAAAAGTGGTTGAAGTCAACTACATATAATTGTAACTTCATACAAAATGTCTGGACATCATATTTTTGAATATAGATATACAAAAAAAATTGAAATTATTTACACAAGTTAAATTCTCTTACAAAAAAATGTAAGAAATTATGGGTCAAATTGTCTGTGGTGGATGTCATTATCATTAGGGCCATGCTATGATCCTTGATGGGCAGCGACGGCCCACCATTTAAATATCTACTATTTTTGTTTGTTCGTCCACCTTTAAATTTCCTCTTTTATCCTTCATGATTTTTAAATTATAAATAATGAAGTGCAATTATTTATGTTAGTTAGATTGTTGATATATATTATTTTTTACATATTAGATGAAATTGATATAAAAATATAAGATTTGATTCAAAATTAGTGAGTTCTGTCCAAAAAATCGAATGACGACTACGCCCCTGTTTGCGATATGATTGAAACTTATAGATAGCAACATTTGAAGTTTGCTCCTATTTCGAAACTCTTCTAATTCTAGTGATTTTTTATTACCTCAATAATTTAAGGCAAGAAGGAATAATATATGGTAAAAATTAGTTGGTATCCATTTTTCCAAGTTTGTGACTCTTGAATTAGTTGGAAAAATGTCATTTTCCAAATTCTCATGCATCAATTTTTGGCCTTGTCTTTCAAAACTAGTTATTGTTGTGAAACTGTATGATAATACCTTAAGTTTTATTTGTTAAATTTGAAAGAAAAAAATTACAGAATCGAAAGGAGATTATAAGTGAATTTTAGAGAAAAATTTCAAAAATAACAAAGATAATAGACATAATAAGACTTTATAATAATAGTTTGGGTAATTGCGTTTCATAGCTATAGTTCCATTGAATATTTCTTTCATTGGATATTTCAACACCTTAAGGCTGAAGTTAGTTGTCTATAGAAACTCCACAGATAGTTTTGTTATTACAAGATATTTTTTTGAAATGTAGACTATGACCCGCTTTTACTTCCGTCTTTTTCTATCGAAAGCTATGAGTGAACAAAACAAAATCGAATCGAATCGATTTAGCTGGTAAACAACTAAACACCACAAATTTGAATGGGAAAAATTAAACACTTACCCCAAAATAGGATATTTGTGTCAATGACCCCCAAAATCTACCATACATCGGTTAACTGGGCTAATGGACAGGGACTGGATTTCACAAATTAACTGGACATAGACTCCATGCAACACAGCCCACTAATTCAATTGGGCCCATCTTTTGAGCCTAATTTATTTGGTAAAAGTAAACTCTAAACAAATATTACACCAATAAATTTATTTGCTCAAATTCTTCAGTTAAGTTTTTGTCAGGTTTTAATTTGACACGGAGTGTCAAAAAGGTTATATATATATATATATATTAAACTTTAAGGACTTAAATTAAAGATGATGTCTTTCCTTTTTTCTTGTTAAACTGCAAATTTTCATTCATAACCAAAAGTTTGGTATATGTATCTAATCAGAAACTAAAGTAATAAACATTGAGTTGTTGAAGTGTGATTTGCCATGGTCTGACTCTTGATGTGCATATGCATCAAGTTCCAAATGCTCTTTAATCTTATCATTTTAAAGGTATTATGTGAAAAATTGAGATTATAAAATTGTCAAAAAAGGAACTTCTTTTTTAAATAAACTATAAAGAAAACTAAGACAAACAAATTGAAATAATTATAGTATTCAAACTTACTTGCATGTATCTCAATTAATTCTATAAGTTAGCTGTTATTTTCTATTTGTTTGATAAAAAAAAAAGTAAACATTTTAACATGATTAGAACATATATAATCTTTTTTCTTTTCGCTAAGTCTAAATAAATGGACAAGGATAATTATTTTCATTTCCTTTTCGCTGCATATCACTTTCCTTACTCTTCTTCCCAAGCTAACATGTGTTAGCCTAATTTATTCAAGAAATAAAATTTAAAAAAGAGCAATGAGTGTTATGCCTTATGCCCCAATTTTATAACTACAATTTATTCTTGCACAGGGAATTTATATTTAATTATTTCTTAGTATTATGAATCTAATTCTACCATTTTGTATTCAATTTCTTAATATATCTTATGCGTAGTTGAAAAAAACAATTTTAATTTATAAAATATACAAATGAAATTGCTAAACATTACTTGACAGAAAATTGCTAAATAACCAAGTAGAGTGACAAGAATGGATTAAATTAAGTAAAATTTTTGAAGTATAAATCTGGTTACACTTATGAATTAAAAAATAAAATTAGAGCATAATATCCCAATCTGTTCGTTTGACGGTAATTATATATTTATTTATTTATTATTATATAAGTAAAATACTAAAGAAAATTTAAACATGTTGGAGATTTTTGTTACAAAGTTGAAAACCTAACAAAATAGTAGCCGCTATAATTCTCCAAAAAAGCGATTGCAAATTCGTTGTCAGTTATAAAGAGCAAGTACTTAACCTGTACAGAGTACAAGACGGACCGTCACCGTCTAAAATTCGGTCACTTAGGAGCTTCGTCGGCGTTAATCTCCGCTTTCCGGCAGAGTATTCAGATCCAAATCAACTCTCTTATGGCTACCTTCTACTTCATCGATCTGAGCATTTTTCTGAAGATATTTCACTGCCACGTTCATCCTCCGTAAGATCGCGAAGAATTCGTTGACCTCCGCCTCCGATGGCGGCGGCGGCTTCGATACTGCGGTGTTCTCCTTCACAGAACTCTCTCTCTCATGCCTGCTCCGATCGACGCCGTTAGCGCCGCCGTTGTCTGTTCTCTTCCGCTTCTTGTGCCGGTCCATCAGTGTAGCCTCGCCGTTGTCGTTAATTTTAATTTTATTCTCTCCTCTCTAGAATAGTCTATGAAGTCTAATCTCCATGGATGGTTGTTGATTAATTATTAATGCGATTCACAAATTTACTGATGTCAGGAATATGATCTCATAGCATTATCATTTTGATGCTTCAACAATGCGCAACTTGTAAAGTTCACCCACGCACTTCCTTCTGCGCGTCACACAACAGCTCCTTTTTGGTAAATAAACTTGGAGAGAATGACAAAATTAGTCCCTTGTGTTTTGATATTGGTTCAAAATAGTATGCTTCTCTTTAAAGTTTATCAAATGTGAACGCTTTTTTATTTTCGTCAAATATTTAGCAAATTGTAATATATCTATATAATAACTAGATACACGGATATGCGGAGTGACGGTCAATGCGAAGTTTGGTGATAGTAACAAATACTTTAAATGAGAACTTTAAATGTCAAAAAGAGCAAAGGTTTCATTAGTTGATAATAAGAATCGAGGGAATCCCTACAAAAAGAGTATTTTGTTCATACTCCAAAAGAAAATCAGGAAGTCCGAAGACATCAATGAGAGCCTAGGAATGCGTTGTCTTTTATGTTTAGTAGCTTACTTTAAAAATGGCTCAATTTAGAGGTAAGATTCAACTATTGGAAGAGCAACGCATGTTGTGTTGTGTCTAGTATGCCCCCGCACATCGTGTTGGGTTCAAAGTTTGTGTTAGAAGTGATGCATGCACACGTTGTCTGGTTGTCGACCCGTAGTAAGGTTCTTTGTCCCAAAGAACGTGTGTCATTGGCCAAGTATATATATATGTATATAGTGGGGACTTTACTTATTATTTTTTAAGAAGTATGTCAAATCAAATATCGACATGTAACGATTAATTGATAGAGTATTTTGTACCTATAGTTTATAATTAAAAAATTATCAAAATACATGTTCAATTGTTTATATTTCTACTCGATTGAACTTTACGCTCCTTTAATTCGGGCTTGTTTTATTATTTTTCAGTGGTCGCACTTCTTTTTATTTTTTTTATTTTTCTTCAATATTATCAAATGACCGATATTCTCGGGAAAAAAAAATAAAGACAAAGACTCGATGGGTCAACATATTTTATTCAAAAAACATGGTACATCCACGTCATTATTATTATGATTATATTATTCCATTAAAGAAATTAAACCACCCATCCCACTACGTCTCTTTAATCAACACTTACTGCTACATACTTTAAATATTTTTTTTTGAATAAATAATTGACGACTTAAAACGATCCATGTTATATAATCAAGGTAAAGTGATAAGAAATTGAGAAGACATTTTGCTGTGTGGAAATTATGCTTCTACACCAAATGAAGTTACTGATTTGAAAATTTGACTTTTGAGGACAAAAATGTTGAGCTAAGCCAAATTTTAGAATCGTTTGATTGGTGGGATATGAATAATAATTTCGAGAAATTTCATGAGATTATTTTATCTTATCATTTTAGTGTCCAACTCAGTTGACAATTCTTTTTTTTTTTTAGGGACAAGGGCCTATATACCCCCAGTTATGCGATTTAGATCTGATATACATCCCCGATATATAGATGACTCACATATAACCTTATCGTTACATAAATGATCCAGATATAATTCGCAAAGTTGGGGATAAGATGGCTGGTTGAAATCAGTTTTAGATATTCACAATATAAGCCTCATGGTCATGGGCCTAAAGAAACTTCACAAGGCCAAGGCCTTTTACTTCACTCCATAACTGTAAAAAGGAAATGAAGCCCCAGTATTATATCTACATGGAAAAATTACCGAACAGTGGGAAATTAAAAGGAAAAATTAGCAATTAAGTCATAATACCTAACATCTATCTATATATAATAGGAGAAGAAAAAAGTGCCACATGTCAGCACCACAAAAATTCAACAATTTTAAAATTCAAAAAATAATTTAAAAATCTTTTAAATATGTATCTTAAATTAAACAAAAAGAAATAAAAAAAGAGCAACCAACTATTTTTAAAAGGTAAATTTTTAAATAGTAATAATAATAATAAATAATTATAGTACTAATAAAAGTAATAATAATATAATATTATATTAATGTTGATAACAATGTATTTAAATTGCTAATCAGTTTTCATGAAA
>JAJOOE010011663.1:0-29528 GCA_036250405.1 Solanum raphanifolium
ACACCCCCCCCCCCCCCCCCCCCCCCACCTTCCACCCAACCTACCTCTAGGGGTGTGCACTATTCAGATTAAACCGAATAACCAAACCAAATCAAATCGAATTTTTATTTGGATTGGTTTTTTGGTTTTTCGAATTGGTTTTGGATTAATAAATTACTTTGTTTGATTTTCAAGTTTGGTTTCGGATTTAAAAAAAAAAAAACCGAAAAACTGAAAAAACCGATTATATATATATAATGCTTAGGTTTAGAATTAAGTTGGAGTTAACCACTTTTGTCCTTTTTTGGTTATTGCGTTTGATGATGATTACATTTATATTTTATGTTTGAACATCTATAATAGGTATACTTATAAGTATTGCGTTTTAAGTTTTACTTATGATTTATATTAGAAAGTATATTTAAGAGATTCAATATTATTACTTTGGTTATGTTATTAATTATTGACATAACCGAATAACCAAACCGAAAAAAGCCTAACGGAATAGAGGAAAACCAAACCAAACCAAATTTATTTTGGATCGGATTGGGTTACAATTTTACAAAATCAAAAACCGAAAAATCCAAACCGAAAAACCGAATGCACACCCCTACCTACCCCTAAATTTTTTTTCTTTTTCAAAAAACTATTATGTTTTTCCAAAAAAAAAAATTACCCCTCCGCCACCCCCTCTCCACCCTACCCCCTACACCCCACCCCACAAAAAAAATTTAAAAAAACCTTTTTTTTTTCCAATCCTACCCCTACCCCCACCCCTGGGTGCCCCCCACCTTCCACCCAACCTACCCCTAATTTTTTTGTTTCTCCAAATTTTTTTTTACCCCCCCTCTTCTCAGCCCCACCCACCCTCCAATTTTTTTGAAAAATAAATTAATAATTTTGAAAATTAAAAATTAATATTAGAATTTTTATTTTTTAGCACAATTTATAATTTTGAGTAGAAGTGAGAAGTGAGAAGTGAGTGATCTATTATGGGTCTATATGGATACCCATATTTTACCCATTTTGACCATATTTGTAGGAGTTCTTAAAAGGAAAAATAACTTAAATACACAACTTTAAGTTCCTTATTGTCTATTTTTCCCTACCTTTTAAAAATATTACTTAAATCCCTTCTTTCTCTTAAATATCAAAACTTCCAGACACATAAATCACTTCTACAACCCACGCTCACCACTCCCTATTTCACTCCTTTTTTTCTCTCCCTAAATTCACTCCAAGAACTTATCAGTTACAAATCAATATCCAAAATTGATTTTCAAAAATCTTCTCTCTCTGTTCAACCAGTTTCAAACTTCTTCTTCTCCGTTCACTTCCCTTTCAAACGTTTGTCATATCAATTTTCATCTTCTTCGTTTACTTTTTTCTTTTTCAGTTTTTCTTCTTGATACATATGGATCCAGATCCATATATATTAGTCTAGTTTTATGTATCAGATTCACGAATTTTTTTTTGAAATTAGTGTAGTTTTATGTATCAGATTCACAATTTTTTTTTTAATTATCCACGTATCACAAAATTTTAGAATGTATCGACTACATGATTGTTGCGACTAAATTATTTAATGTTTCAACAGTATTATCTAAATGTATATACAATATTAACTTAATGTATCAACAATATTAACGACCAACACAATTAATTTAGTTTAGATATAGGTATCAGATTCAAAAAAAATTACACATTGCACGTAATACAAATGCTTATGTTTTAACGAATCAAAATTATAGAATGTATCTGATACATAACGGATGCTACTCAATTCTTCAACACTCCATTCATATATCAACGAACATATCTTCACAAATAATATATCATTATCAATATATCAGATATCATAATCAACAAATTAAACAAAAATCAACATCACCATCATACAAGTTCTAAAAATAATAATGTATCATACAAATAAACAAAATAAATGTATCACCATTTATAGATCTAAAAAAATCAAACACAATTCTTCACAAAATAGATCAAATACTCCCATACTTTTGTCTATCAGATATCTTTACTTTGCAATTGAAGTTGTTCTTTATCTTATATTTCGCCATCACATTTACGAGTGTTGATTTATCCTTATATAATTGACCTATCTTCACCTCTATACTTTTTGAATCAATTATATAATTTGTAACTTCCAATTCTGGATTATAATACGAATCACAAATTCTTGATTCAACCACTGCAAGAGCTTCTGTATCCTGTGTTGTGCCTTCTACACACGTAATTTCTCCGCATGTTCCATCAAAGTTATGTATATCACCACCAATCTTCTCACTTGTATCAATGCATAATGGATACATTACAAATCCTGGCTCACTTTTTTCACTTTTAAATATAGTTTAACACCCATGTCGTTCTTAATTTTCATCGTAGACGAGTTACCTTCTACGATGTATCAAATTTCAATGTTTTTCCTTGATACATTGATATCTAACTCGGCTGAAATTGCTGCTTTGAGATTAAAAAATGAAATTGATTGTCCAACAACGATTCCGTCACTTTTGTAACCTTCATAATTCACTTCGCTCACCCAAATTCCTGAATGCCTCAGCAGAATAGATATATTCATCATGTATCAGGAAATTTTCAGAGTTTTATTCGAAATTCTCACTGTTTCGAAATCTTCTGGATGTTCCAAAATTGTTCTTCAATGGAGAAGATGTAATTTTGAAATTTGAAATTTGTAATGTCTGAGTGGATTACCTATTAGGATATGGATTGTTTAGGATCAGTTATGCGTAAATCAAGCAAATTAAATTATCACAATTAATTTTTATGTTTTTTTTCCTTTTTTAGCGCAACAATAATCTGTTTACCTTGTATCCGATATAATGAATCAGAATGTTAGCTATGTATCTGGAGCCTACCTTTTAAAGGGATTTTTTGTAAAATGGAAATTAGTTGGGATAAGATTAATTTACAACTTACACTATGGGATTCCTTTAAGTTTTACTTCTTAAAATAGCTTGAAGCCCATATTTACCCATTTAAAATGGATCAACTTACAAAAATGACTATATATTTAGGGTTATTAAAGTTCAATAGCTATAAGTATGGTATTTATAAAAAATGACTACAATTTATGTCTTTTTCTAGCTGTATTATTGTATATGTTTTTTATTTTTCTATTTATACACTAATACAATCTTAATTACAATGAATTAAATAAGGAAAATGTATTAATTGTACAAATTCAATTTGGTATCTTTATTTATAAAATTTAAAGTATTAATATATCAACGATACAAGTATTTGTAAAAATTTAATGTATTAATATATTTAACAAGATAAAGTATAACAATTTAGCATATGTACACGATAATTTGAAAAAACGAATACACTATTGTTAAACAAAAAATGAATACACCAATATAGTATACATATGAATACATTGTTGTTAAACAAAAGATGGATACATTTGACAACTCAAAAACAAAAAAAAAATGGAAAATAATAGAATGTGTAAGTAGCAAAGTGTGCAAGTATTCGGCTGTATAAAAAATTGAAAAAACCAACAAACGTCAATCTCTTTTTGGTCAAGTTTTTCCTATAATACTTGAGGCTTGGTGTTAACTCATCCATTTATTTATAAAAATATAGTATTAATGTATCCAATTATACTTGTATTGCCTAATCAACCTTTCAAATTGGATAGATTACTTATGTATCCAAATATACTTGTATTCACAAATCACCATTTCAACATGTGTTAATATTACAATACAAGTATCTATGTATATAAGTATTCTACTATATACAAATTTGACAATCACACAAACCACAATCTCTTTTTGCTCATATTCTTCTTGTATTGGTTTTTTTTCTTAATAACTATAACCATTGTAATGTAGAAACAAATAATTCTTCAATTGAAAGCCTATAAATATAGATGAAATATATATGTATACAAATATGATCTTCATAAAAACGAGGAAAAAATCAATTAAAAGATATCTAATGAATTCAATTACAAAAATTGCTCCTAGAATCATCAAAATGATCTTAAATTGGAAGAAATTTGGGGGAAAAAAATAATTCTTCAACCAAAAGCCTATAAAAATAGATGAAATATATATATGTATACAAATATGATCTTCATAAAAATAAGGAAAAAATCAATTAAAAGATATCTAATGAATTCAAATTATAAAAATTGCTCCTAGAATCATCAAAATGATCTTAAATTGGAAGAAATTTGGGGGAAAAATACATAAATTTTGTGATATAGGAATATTGATGAAAGAGAAAGTATTAATGAGGGTAAACTGGGGAACCAATCACATAAAACATGCCTACTAGACATAATCAATTAAGTGTTTAATAATAACTTTCCTATTTAATAATAATAACTTTTCTAATTATTTGTATATAATTAACTTTGCTATTTATTGTGTAGTTATATCCATATTACATAAAAATATAAACTGTAGCTATTTATTTTAAATGTATATTAGTGTTTGCCATATTTTGTAGTTTATCCTATGAGGGATCCAAGTCAATAAATATGGGCAAAATGGACTCATTTCATTAATATGGGCTGAAATTGCCACCCCAAAACCAATGTATGTTGCATGTCTGTCCAATGATATATACATGTAAAATTAATCATGTTAAGACGATGGTGCGAAAAATATTGTAGATTTAAATAGGTGCAAGCAAATATGAAACAAGAGAAAAGTTTTTCTCTAAAAGTTAGAAATATAGAGAAAAGAAGGTGAAAGTTGATATCAAGTGAACCAACAAAATTGATAGTCGATGAGAAAGTGCATCAACAAAATTGGATTGGTGGAGAAAAAATGCTTTAATAATTGAATGTTGATGAGAAAGTGCATTAACAAAACTGGAATGTTGGAGAGAAAGTGTCACGATCCAGGGGTACCCCCTAGACGTAACATGGCATACTTGACCCTGAAGAGGTCTCATACAAGCCCTTAGCATAATCATAAATATAAAGTCATAGAAATGATGCGGAAAATTTAAAACTTTTACAATTGAAGTCAACTTCCTTTTTCATAAATGAAAATAAGAGTCTAGACCTTGTCTCAATCACCATCTAGTACAATAGAAAATACAATTAGGGTCAAAGCCCTTTACATCAATAAAGTCTCAAAATAGAAAGTACAATAGAAACTAGAAAAGAATAGCATCTTGTCCTCGAACCATGAGGACTCACCAAGCCTAGGGAATAGTCAACCCAAGCTTCACTTGAAAGAAGAAGTACGTCTCAATGACCGGAACCTACACTCATAGTAAATGTAGAAAATATGGGTTAGCACAAATAATGTACTAAGTATGAAAACCATGCACAAAAATCCTTAAAACATGCATAAAAGGGACATTAGTTGAAATCATGCCTTTATCAAGTTTAAAAGCCATTATGCACATTTATGAAGAAACATAAGCCAAGCCAACATATAAGCAACCCAAAGCCATACTAGTGCAATGCAAAGGTAAGACCCCATAACCCTACCAAATGCTAAGTATCACATTTAAGTCACCATCAACATACATATCTTACTTTTACCTCATCCATAACCAACATACATAAGTAAGGAGTTATTCATGTTCATAACTTGTAACAAGTAAAGTCAGCATTAACATCCATACATATCTTACATACATAATCCATAAGTCTTCATAACATAAGAGAACCTCACCATAACCCCTCTTAAACCCTACTTGTGCAACGTATAAGTGAAGTCCCATACCCCCACTTATACTAAGTAGTACCTCTTAAGAATTCATAATTAAAGTCCATGTTCTTATCATAGTTCATATTCGTATCATATAGGGAAAATAATATTAACTGACATAGACCATGTGAGCTACATGGAATCCGGTGTTCTACCCCCACACCGAAAAGAGGTATCCTACTTGCCTAAGGTAGAACATACATTTTAGCTTTTAGGTGGATCCACTAGCTAAAGACCTATGTGGGAACATAGTTATGGGATAATGAGATTGCTACTAGAAACCCTAACTACTAACGTGGAGGTTTCCATCTCATGATATAACTATATTGGGAACCCAACTACTAGCGTGAAGAAAGCCATCTCATACTCATATCCGCTCGGTGCTAAGCATAATTCCCTTTAGAATTCATATTAAGTCTTTACTTAAGTTCATGTTCATGAGAGAATGCACTAGGCACTCAAACCAACATACATCATAATAGCTCATAGATTCATTAGGTGAGGATGTCCTTTCAACCTTAGAATCATCAACATGTGAGTAAACATTTCACATTATATTCATAGTGTGTTCATGAGAGTAGCCTTTCAATCAATACAACAAGCTCATCATAAACATACATACATACTTCATGCATAATAAAGTGTAAGGGTATAGGGAAGAAGGATCTTGCATTGATACCACAAGTACACAATAATCATAGGATCATCACTATCTAAGTGAATCATGAGTTCATATACAATCTTCATCAATCATGTATAAACCCTAACAAGTTGCCCTTCTAGGCTATGAATCAATATCAACCCTAACTTCTAGAATTACTACATTAGATAGAGGGATATCATGATTCAAAAACTTAATCAATGTAAACATAATCAATTGTCAAGCTCCCATCATCAATCAAGCCATACCATAGTTCACAATTTAGGAAGAAGGGGGAATTATGGGTCCAAGGGAGATTTTCATCGTAAAATATCAATAATCCATTAATCCAACCATAATTCATCATAACCAACCATAATCAACCATAAATAAACAATTGAAAATGTTTTAGAAGGAGACCCATGACAATAAATTGAAAACCCTAGGTTTGGGGGATTTGGAATCTTGAAAACATAGTTTGAAGGGGCTCCTTGGGTGATAGCTACCCAAGGATGAAAAACATCCATACCTTGACTAAGAAACTCCAAGAAATTTGGGGAAGAACCTTTGGAATCCACAAATCCTATCTTCAATGACTCCTTTCTTCTTTTCTGATATTGAGAGAAGAGGAAGTTTTTTATTTCAATTGGGTGTTTGAGTATAATGACTTTGAATAATGGATTTTGACTTAAAAACATCTTATATATTTTCCCTAAAAATACCCAAAACAACCCCACTTTAATTGGACTAAAAGGGAAATGACCCAACTAACCCTTATTTAACTCACCTCATCAGGGACCACGAGCCACCTTCACGAGCCATTGTGTGGACCATGACCCGTGGTCCTACCCATGAAGGTGAGGCAGTGGCCATGTTTTTGGAGCACAAGGCTCATTTGTCCAAGGCATCCTCACGAGCCCCTTCACGAGCCGTGAAGTGGACCACGACCCATGGTCCTGCTCGTGAGGGGTGAGGCAGTAGCTAGTCTACTTCATGCTCCCAAGCCCCCATGCCCAAGTCTCCTTCACGAAGGGCTCCACGAGCCGTGGTCCCTTCCGTGAAGTTGAGGCAGTGGCTAAGGTTTTGGGTGGCCACTCTTCCAAGCCCAAGGGAACTTCACGACCAGCTTCACGAGTCATGGAGTGGACCACGATCCGTGGTCCCTCTCATGAAGGTGGGGCAGTGTGCTCCTAGCTAAGGGCAGCCTTGGCCTTTGGCCTTGGCTTTGCCCCTTTGCCTTGGCACTTTCCCCTTGGTCTTGACTCAATTAGCTTCAACCTTAAATGACTTACTAATATTCGGGGAGTCATTTTACGATTTTTAACCTTACGGTTAGGCTCTAGTTTAACCTACCATTTTCCGGGGTGTAACAGAAAGTGCTCCAACAATTGAAGATTGAAGAGAAAATGCTTCAATAATTAAAGGTTAATGAGAAAGTGGATCAACAATTGAAATGTTCGAGTGAAAGTTGCTTCAACAATTGAAGGTTGAAGAGAAAGTGCTTCAACAAATTGGAAGTTGGTGACAAATGCATCAACAAATTGGAAGTTTCTGACAAGTGCATCAATGAGAGTTGAAAAGAAAGTGCTTCAACAAATTAAAAATTGGTGACAAGTTCATCAACGAGAATTAAAGAGAAAGTACTTCAACAAATTGAAAGATTGGGTTCAGTATAGGCACCTAGGACCGTGCATGATCGTTTTGAATATACTCTCGATCCTTGAACGTCATGCACTGGATCGAACAATGAAACCTTGGACAGATGAATGTTCAGATATGTGTGTGAGGGGAAGGGGGTATTGTAGAAGAAAATATCTCGTCTAGATGATATCCAGAATGAAGAAGACCGAACAAAATATCAAACTAGAGAAGACCACACTGAAGAAATTTGAACAAGGGCTATTCGAAATGAAGAGGTCTGAATAGAGGAAGTCTAGACTCAAGACGAAAGATCAAATGCGTTGTGGTAAACTAGAAATCGCAGGAAAGGATCACAACTGTTTTTATTTGGAAAGATGTTCTTAAAGATATTTGGAAACTTAAGGAGGAATGTTCTTCCAATTCTTGAAAAGTTAAACGAGAATTTAAAGATACTTGAGATGAAGGAGAAAGTACTTCTAAAAAAGGTTTATGTGGAGGTTGAAAAGGCCAAAGAATTTACAAGAGCTAAGAACAAAAGAGTTGTTATTCAATGTTTGAAAAGAAAAAGTCTTTTTAAACAACAAATTGAACGGTTTGGCAGTTTCCAACTTCACATTCACGATTAAATGATAATGCTAGAAGGTGCTAATTGCTAAAGTTAATATTAAAACTATTGATATTTTAAGAATGCAACTATTGTAATGAAAAATCGATGAACATTAACGATGTGGACAAGATAATGTACAAAATAAATTAACAAATTGTCATGACCCAAGACTACCCCTAGACGTGACATGGTGCTTAGAATCATGAGTAGTCCCAAGCTAACCACATGCCATATTATGACACTAAGATAACATACGTATAGCATACGTAACTAAATAAACTCAAAAGCTGAAACAAGTCTCAATAATTATCATATCAATGTAAGAATATGACATATAAGGACATAAGCAAAAAAATATAATGGTCTGTCTAAAAGCCTCTAAATCATAGTGAGTTGCTAGGACAAGTCTCTATATAAGTCGAACAATCTAAAACTGAATGAAAGCATTGAAGAAAATCATAACAAGGCAAGTCACCGAACCATGGAACCTCATCAAAATAGTGTAAGCTGGGAGGAATCGTGTACTAACCGCGGGCTTGATGGGATACATCAGAACCTATATTATGAAACAATATAGGCAAAATAGTATGCGGTCAGTACTCGTAATGTAATGAGTATGAGGAAAATACATAAACAATGACATTTGTACATAATAAGTCTGTAAAACATGTCAAAACAATAATAAAGTAAACACAACATGAAAACTGATGGTACAAGTTCGTACAATATCTAAAAATCATATCATAATGTGGGAGATACTATTAACCGATATAAACCATGTGAATTACAACATGGAGTTCAGTGTATTGCTCTCATACCAAATAGAGAATGTCCTACTTGCCAAGGTAAGAACCATGATATCTGAGCTAAGATGGATCCACTAGCTAATGTCTATCTGAGACAAATCCTACGGTGGTACGTGGTTCTAGGACAAAGGGATTTCTTCCAAGGATCTCATGCCTCTATTAGTAGGTAAGCCTTCATCCCTAGGTCAACTTGGTTCTAAGTATACTCCAAACGAAAAATATGTATAAATCTTGAAATAGTAATAATCTGATTGTACTGAATCATTCATGAAAAATCTTATAATCTGAGTAGCTCCTTGAATTATGATAACATAACATAGTCTGGAAGACACTTTATCTAAAATCATCTAAATTATGGTAATCATACATACTGAATGAGACTTATCTAAAAGAATCATTATTCATAAAAAAAAAAAGATAATTTGAAGCATGCATGTGAAAATAATATAATTATGATCATGTAAATACTTGCATGATGTGGGTTCATAAATATATCATTGAAAACATTGAATTAGAATCAGTTCGAGTATAATAAGATCAATGAGAATCCATGAGATATCATGAAACCCTAGAATTTGGGTAATCTATAAATTAAGAAATTGAGGTTTATTTGGGACTCAATAGGTGAAGAACCCATTTATGAAGTTCCCACATACTTTGATTGAAACCCTAGCTTGAATTTTGGAAGATGAAACTTGAAACTTAGAATCCTTGTTCTTGCCTCGGGAGAGAAACTTGGGAGAGAAGAAATTGATTTTGAGAGAATGAGAGGGAATTAGGAGGTTAGGGTATTAATGAATCAGTTATACCCACTTAGAATAGTCCAAAATGACGTAGTATATAAATTAAAAGAATGAAAAAAAGACCAAAATCACCTCGACTAAAATCTGTCGGAAGCCATTCACTGACCGTTCTAACTAAAATCTGTCGGAAGCCATTCACTGACACCTTCTACGATCTGTAGAACTGTCCACGGACTGTGAAAGGTCTTAGAAGGAAAAGAGGAAAACTGGGTTACTGAAGTTTGGATCTACTTACTCTTCTATAGTTCATATAAGACCATACAGACCGTTCATCTATCTGTAGAAGCTGAGATGCCTTAAAACTGAAGCTCCAATGTATGGACCATTCTACGGTCTGCAATAATTTCCATGGTCTGTCCTGACCTTTCATCAAAGGTAAGGGATTCTTAAAATTTATGAAGTTCAAAGCTTTTTTCTATGGACCCATGTACGGTCCGTAGAACCATCCACGAGACGTAGAAACCTTCCGTCCTATCAACCTATTTTTCCAACTTTCTAAGGCTCATCTACAGATGGGTCTATGATCCATGAAACTCTTTATGGAAACATAAAGCATGTTGTCACTCTGATCCTAAAAATTCCAACTTTTGAAGTTCTCAGTACAGGTGGCATCTATGGACTGTGCAACCTTATACGGTCTGTAAACACCTATAGTGAAACCTAAAAATTGCAGACTTCTACAGTTCTTCTGCGGTTTCCAAAATTTTATGTGAGTTAGGCTCTTCTGAGGTGTTACGACATCTCTCTCTTGGAATTATTCATCCTTGGGGGTCCAAACTAGGCATGAAAAGAGTATGGAAAGATATACAACCCTACATGAAAGCAAAAACACATAAAACTGAAGGAGTGACTGACTCCAAGCTAAAAGATGAAGTTAAAAACTAATTCCATGAATATGCATGCATAGAGAAACATGAGAATAGTTGAAACACATGAATCTGAAAGAGTACATAGGAAGAACTAGTACCTCACGCTGAAACTGAATTGAAAGAAAAGAGATGTGGGTACTTGGACATTATTTCATATTCAGCCTCCCAAGTAACACCCTCAACTAACTAATTCCTTCAAAGGACTTTCACTGAAGCAAGTTACGATCAAGAATCTTAATTGGGACTTCTTCTTATAGGGGACTTTCTTTCACACCGATACTCTCTAAAGGCACAACTGAAGTCGGATCTTCAATGCACTATTTCAACAAAGACACATGAAACATCGGATGCACTAATGTCAATTCTGAAGATAAATGCAACTCATAAGCCACATTATCAAAATGTCTCAAAATTAGACATGGGCCCACATAACGGGGATTGAGATCCTTTCTTGTCAAACCTCATCACCCGCTTCATAGGTAAAACTTCCAAGTAAACCCAATCATCAATGAAAAATTCAAGCTCTCTCGTCTTCACATCTTCATAATATTTATGTCTACTCTGGACAATTCTCAACCTATCTCAGATAAGTTGAACCTTCTCTATAGCTTCATGAACTAACTCGGGCCATATCAAAGTCACCTCACCAACTTCAAACCCAACCAATAGGAGACCTATACCTCTTACCATAAAGAGCCTCAAACAAAGTCATCTAAATACTCGAGTGATAACTATTATTATATGCAAACTCAATCAAAGGCAAATAATCATCCCAATTTCCTTTAAAGTCAATCACACAAGCTCTCAACATATACTCTAGTCTGAATAGTACACTTAGCTTGACCATCAATTTGAGGGTGAAAAGATGTACTAAGCTTAACCTGAGTACCAAGACTTTTTTGAAACGATCTCCGAAACTGTGAGGTGAACTGAGTACCCCTGTCTGAAATGATGGACAGAAGGAAACCATGCAATTTAACTATCTCCTGAATGTAGAGTCAGCATAATCCTCGGCTGAATAAGAGGTCTTAATAGAAATAAAATGTGTTGACATAGTCATCCGATCTACAACCACCCAAATAGAGTCATTTTGTTGACGTGTACAAGGTAAACATGTGATGAAGTTCCTATTCAAATATTCCCACTTCCAAGTAGGAATAATAATATATTGATTCATACCGCCTTATTTCAAATGCTCAAGTTTCACTTGTTGCCAATTTGGACACTTAGCCACGAGTTCTTCAATATCATTCTTCATCACATTCCACCAATAGATTTCTTGTAGATCAACGTACATCTTGGTGGCTCCCGGTTGAATGGAATACTGAGAACTATTAACTTTTGATAGTATATGTCGCCTCAACTCATCAACATCTGGAACACATAAAAGACCCTGATAATGAAGCACACCATATCCTCCTTGGAAGAAAGCCTAAATGGCCTTTTTTGAGAACCTCTTTCTTCAATTCAATCGAAGTCAGGTGATTATCTTGTTTTGCCTTAACAACTCATACAAGAGACAATTCCGACCCATTTTAAACAATAATTCCACCATCCAGCGAATTAACCAAATGAACTCCCAAACAAGAAATCATGTGCACATCATGAACTAATTCCTTTTTCTCATCCTCAATGTGAGCAATATTGTTCTTGGACAGTCTACTAAGAGATTCTGCAACGACATTTGCCTTACCCGAATGATAAAGGACACTAATGTTATAATCCTTCAACAACTCGAGCCATCTCCTTTGGCAAAGATTTAAGTTCTTCTGTTTGAACAAATATTGAGGACTCTTATGATCAATGAACACATCCACACGAACACCATAAAGATAGTACCTCCATATTTAAGGCAAAAACCATCACTGCAACTCTAGACCATGAGTCGGGTAATTCTTCTCATGAACCTTAAGTTGCCTAGAAACATAAGTTATGACCTTACCATGTTGAATCAACATACAACCAAGAACAATTCTAGAAGCATCAGAATACCCAACAAAACAATCTGAGTTTTTCGATAGAGTCAGAACTGGGCTGAAGTAAGTTGAGTGGTCAACTCCTGAAAACTCTTCTCAGAAGCTTTGGACCATAAAAATTTCACTTTTTTCTGAGTTAAACTAGTCAATAGAGAAGCAATAGATGAAAATACTTCCATAAACCATCGATAGTAACCAACTAAACCCAAGAAACGCCTAATATCTAAGGGAGAAAAAGGTCTAGGACAGTTTAACTACTTCAGTCTTCTTAGTATCATCTTGAGTGCCTTCTCCTGAGACTATATGGCTAAGAAGTGCTACAGACCTCAACCGAAATTCACACTTGTTGAACTTAGTAAACAACTAATGTTCTTTGAGATTTTGCAAGACAATCCTCAAATGATCGATATTCTCATCCTCACTCCGAGACTAGATCAAAATGTCATCTATGAACACAATGATATATCTAAATACTGCTTGAACACCCTATTCATCAAATGCATAAAAACTGCAAGAGCCTTTGTTAGTCCAAAAGACATAACAAAAATTCATAATGACCATACTGAGTCCTGAAGGCTCTATTCAGAATGTTACATTCTCTAACTTTGAGCTGATGATAGACTGATCTGAGGCCTATATTGAAAATAAACTATCACCTTAAAGCTGATTGAACAAGTCATAAATCTTTGGAATAGGATACTTCTTCATGATTTTGACCTTGTTCAACTGTCGATAATCAATGCACATTCTGAGAGAACCATCTTTCTTATGAACAAAGAGAACTGGAGCACCCCATAGAGAGATATTCAGTATGATGCAACCTTTATCCAAAAGGTCCTTTAACTCATCTTTCAATTCCTTAAGCTCAGATGGAGCCATTATGTAAGGAGGAATACAAATAGGTTAGGTATCTAAAAGAAGATCAATTTTCAAAGTCGATTTCTCTTTTGAGAGGATCTCTAGGAATATCATCGAGAAACATGATTTTTGGGCATTCATTCACTACAAGAACGGACTAAAGTTGGGGTTTTGGAATTGGTATCCCTTAACATGAACTAGATGATAGGCATAAACCTTAGAAATTATCTTTATAGCCTTAAGGCACGAGATGAATTGACCTATAGGTGTTGAGGTATTACCCTTACATTCAATGACTAGTTCATTTGGAAACTAAAATTTAACGACTCTAGTTCTACAGTTGATTGAGGAATAACAAGCACAAAGTTAGTCCATACCAAGAATGACATCAAAATCAAACTGTCTAGCTCTCCTAGATCAGTTGAGCTAATTTTTTTTGAGAAACTGAGACAGGATAATTTTTGTAAACCCATTTAGCTATCACTGACTCACTAACATGAATAAAGAATGATAAGGGTTTTGATAAAATTTCAGGACTGACATCGAATTGCATAACAACATAAGGAGTTACGAAGGAAAGTGTGGTTCCCATATTTAACAAGGCATAAACATCAAAATGAAAGACTCGTAAAATACCCGATACCATATCAGGGGAATCCTCCTGATCATGTCGAGTCTATAGAGCATAAAACCTGTTTTGACGCTACCTGCCACCATAACTAGACAAGTTACCCTGCTGAGTCGGGCAACTTGATGAAGTGTTAGGATGATCGTACTGACGAACATCTCTACCCTTTATAGAAACCGATGGTAAATACCTCAATATATGTATAATATTTCCACATCCCTTACATCCACTTGTAATGGCGGAACACTCTCTCAGCTGACTCTTATCACACTTTTGACAAGCGAGAAAGAAGGTCCACTAGAAACACTACTTTGAGACTTAAGGTTAGGCACCCTACCCTTATTGAACTTAGGCACCAGAGCACAAGAAGAATATGGGTCCAAGCTTGAGTTTCTCTAACTAAAATGAGAACGACCACTACCTCTGGATCTTTGATGAGAGTAGTCACCACTATTGATCTGAGTCCTCTTAGTCTCCCTAGTATTGCCCTTTAAGTTTTTCCTCTTCACTCTGTTGATCATGAGTCATCAACCTAGATATATCCATCTCTTTAATCAAGATAGCAGTTCCACATTCTTTCATAACCATCTCTAAGACACCAGAAACAAACTTTCCCATACAAGCCCTATAATCAGCCACCATGGTCAGAGCATATTTGTAGAGTTGAGAGAATTTTGAAGCATCTCTTTCACACTCATGTTACCTTGCCTCAAGTTAATAAACTCTTTAACCTTAACCTCACTCATATCAACAGGGAATAATAGATCTATAAAAGCACCCTTAAACTTGTAATAATCCAATGGGCATGCATCAACTGGCCTTTCCTCTTTCCACTATTTATACTAAATCTGAGCAATTCCTTTCAATTGATAAGCAGCTAAGTATGCACTCTCGAACGTAGTGACACTCATGATCTCATTGATCTTTAGAATATCCTCAATAAACTCTTGTAGATCCTCATCCACCTTACATTCATGAAATTCTGAAGGGTTCATCCAAGTGAAGTCTCGGACTCTAGTTTCTGTTGTATCCACATTTGGGTTCACGGGAGCTAAAACCTCTCGGTTGGCTTGAGCATTCATGGCTTGGGATAGAGCTTGAAAAGCATCCCTAAACTCCGCATAAGTGACTTGTTCAACCAAAGGGCCAACCAGAGCTGGAGGTGCTTCTTGCTCCACATTCTGATTCCTTCTAACATAAGGTCTTCTTGGAGGCATGATTCTGAAAACATATAGAGCATGAGTTATAAGGATACTTTATAGAGTTGTACTCTATCGCATGACTAAAAGTATGAAAGAATTGAAGTATTTCTTAAATATTTCATAGCCTCTCATTTTTAAATGTTCACACTCATAAACAAGACTCTACTTAACACGACTTTGAGATACCCTAAGACACTTGAACCTAATGATCTGAATACCAAGTTTGTTACAACCCAACACTACCTCCTAGATGTGACGTGGTACCTAGAGCAACGAGTAGCCCCAAGCTAACTACATCCCATAATATGACACTAAGATAGCATGATATAACTAAATAAACTAAAAAACCGAAATGTGTCTCAATAGCTATCATATCAATAGAATAATCTGACACATAAGAATATAACTGGAAATAACACTATTTATCTAAAAGCCTCTAAATCATAGTGAGCTTCTAGGACAAGTCCCTAGCTCACTCAAACAATCTGAAGAATGAAAGTCATAATTATGTATGTATCAAAACCATGAGGATTGACCAAAGTAGTGCAAACTAAGAAGAATCTTGTACTAACCACAAACCTAATGGGATATGAAAAAACCTATATTATGAAATACTATAGCAGAAAAGTATACGTCAGTACTCGGAATGTACTGAGTATGTGGGAAATACATAAACTATATCATGAGAATAAATGATGAGTTTGTTAAACATGATTCAGACAACATAGTACAAGGTCATGCAATATCTGAAAATCATATCATAATGTGGGAGATTCCATTAACTGACATAAACCATGTGAACTACAACAAAGAGTTCAATGCACCGTTCCCACACTGAAAAGTGAGTGTCCTATTATCCAAGGTAAGGATCATGATATCTCAGCTAAGGTGGATCCACTAGCTAATGTCTGTGTGAGACAAATCCTATGGTGGTATGTAGTTCTGGAAAAAAAGGATTGCTTCTAAAGGTCTCATGCATCTATTGACGGGTAAGCCTTTATCCATAGGTCTACTTAGTGCGAAGTATACTCCCAACTAAAAGCATGCACAAATTTGGAAACAATAATAATATGGTAGTACTAAATCATTTATGAAAAATCTTATAATCTAAGTAGCTCCTTAAATCATGATATCATAACATAGTCTGAGGAACATTTTGTCTAAAAGAATCTAAATCATGATAATCATACATGAATGTTAATTTATCTGAAAACATCCTTATTCATAAAAATTGGATAATCTAAAGCATGCATGTGAAAATAGCATAATTATGATCAAGAAAATACTTGCATGCTATGAGTTCATGATAATATCATTGAAAAATTGGATTAGAATCTATTCATGCATAATAAGATCAATCACGAAAAAAAACTAAAATTCAACAAAAATTCATGAGAAATCATGAAACTCTATATTTTGGGTAATCCATAAATGTAACATCTCGCTAATTGAAAGGACTAGAAAGAAGTTAAAAATTGGAAATAGCCATTTTTGGAAAGAATAAAAATCTGGAAATTTTTTATTATATGTCAAGTTGAGTTTTTGGTCAACTTAAAATGACCATAACTCCTAGCTCAAGATTATTTAGGTGTGTTTCCAGATATCATAGGAAAGATCTTGGAACAATCTTTCCAACGCCGCCGAGTTTGCGCGATTTTGAGTTCATATGAGTGAGTTATACCCATTGGAAGTTGGGTTGTTCAAATAAGGAAGGTCCAATCCGGATTTTAGAAGGGCATTATGGTCTTTTCACCACACAATTAATTAATTTCGTATTTGGTAATTTAGTTGGGGTCTAAACTGATTGGATTCAGTTTACGCTTTTGAGAAACAAGTTAGGGTTTTGAGAGAAGAGAAAAGAAGAGGAGAAAAGAGGAGAAAGAGCAAGGAATCGTCAAGTTCTTGAAGCTAGGCTCATGGATTTCTTCAAGGGGTTATCCCTACAAGGTATGTGAGTCTTTCATAGCATTGGGTTCGTTCACTCTCGCGCCAATCGCGTTTATTTCAGCGAAGTTCGTTCTAGAAAGTTGAAAGTTGATAAATCTTGAATGGTGTTCTTGAATTTGTTTTTCGTTCTTGAATTGGGTTGAATTGAGAAGTTTCTGAGATCTTTACGTCGAGTTTTAGAGTTGTTTTGAGTTAGGTTCATGGGTACATATGCTGGGTATCTGAATCTAAAGAAAGATTGAGAAGAATAGTCGAGTTTAGGTGAATTGGGATTGGAAAACGAAAGAAGGAAAAAGTCGTGCGAATTTGGGCGGAGGGGCCGCGTCGCGGACCTGCTCCTCAGATTTGAGAAAAATCTCTTCGCGTCGCGGAGCGGTGACAGACCATTCTGCCTCAAAAGTTATTTTTGCGACCAAAACTTTAAATATATCTCCGCGTCGCGGACCTACTCTCAGACAATGATTTTTTGTTCGTTTCACATGTTTAGCTATCTAAAAACACTCTTAAACATCTTGATATCTTTCCTATTGCAAATCACAATCCTTGAATCCATAATTCAATTCAAGAAAAATTAAGAGTCAAGTCAAGAGAATTCAAGAGTCAAGTTAAGAGAAGTTCATAAAGTTTTTCAAAAGTCTTTTACAAACATTTTTTTATTTTAAGACTTAAGTTTTAAGTTAAGCAAAGAGTAAATATTGAAGTCATTTCTTCAAAGGAGTATATCGGGACTATGTATTCCCAAAAAAAGTAAATGTTTTCACATTTAAACAAGAAAGGAAACTAAGATTTCCAAAAGAGTCTTTGAGCTAGTTTTCAGTAAACAGTAAGAGTAAAGTTCTTTTTTTCAAAGATTATTCGGGAACTTAGTATTCCCAAGAGTTGAAATGTTTTCACATTTGAGCAAGAAAGGAAACTGAGATTTCCAAGATAGCTTTTAAGCTAAGATTTGAGTAATTATCTCAAACCAAAGAAAGAAGTTATGTTTTTAAACATATGAGCTAAGTATTTTGGGAGTAGTATTGAGCACCGATATGGGGAGGAGTTTGAGTTCAGATAACTCATGTCTCCATAAACCATGTAGCCATCATGGGTAGTAAAGGATCATACTTTTTAGATGACTCCTTAAGATGCTTTTAACATAGACTAGTGGATCCACTTAGTTAAGGAATTCTATATGACGATAAAGTATACGATAGTTCTGTTAGCGTGGGCAAGACGCTGTTTCACTATTAAGGCTCATAGTGGTGGTTGTCGGCTAGAGAAACTCCCAGAGAAACTATATTACTTTGATATATGAGTAAAGTTATGTTTGTTATTGCATATCTTTAAGAAATTGAGTTGTTATTTACTATTCTAAATGCTTTGTATAAATTGCACTATAATTGTTGTTTTACACTGCAGTTTGAGTTGAGTTATTCATAAGTTGAGTAAAGCCAAGGTAAGTGTTCCTTTCAGATCCTTTTCAAGCTTAAGTTGTGTTTAGCATTGCAACTCGCATACTCGTACATTCAATGTACTGATGCCAGTTGGCCTGCATCTTGTTATGATACATACATAGGTAATCGGGATCAGCATCCAGTGCCTCGTTGATCTAGTTGAGTACTCAGAGTCAGTTGGTGAGCCTCCTAGCTTTCTGGAGTATCATTTTTATTGCTTTCAGTATTTTAGTTCATTAGGATGTCGTGGGTCTTGTCCCGACATCTATCTTAGTTCTTTAGAGGCTTCATATATAGAGTTAGTGATGTTAGTTCATGAGTCTTTACTTTTACTTTTCAGTTAAGTTGAGACTTGAGTTGCCACTTTGGCAGTGAATGTTATTTATTACATTCTAAGTTGTTTATTGAGCAGTCCAATTTATTCTTTTAAAGTAGATTTATCTTGAGTAAAGTCTTCTGCTGAGTAAGTAAGCCAGGTCAATGGTTCGCTTGGGGCGAGCAATGGTTCTCAAGTGTCAGTCCCCCAGGGTGTAGGCTTAGGGCTTGACAATCTTGGTATCAGAGCACAGAGTTCAAGAGTCCTAGGGAGTCTATGAAGCCGTGTCTGTAGAGTCCTAGTTATCGGTGTGAAGCGTGCCACATCTATAATTAGAAGGCTGCAACATTTAGGAAATTTCGTCACTTCTTTCATACTTATTTCGTGCCTTAGAGTTTTATCTCTAAAAAGTTTCCTTCTAACTCATACTTGTGCGTAACAGATTATGAGTTGGACTATTTTGAGAGTGCTTTCATGGGGAGTTTCTTTCCCCGGGAGGTAAGAGAAGCAAAAAGATGGTTGCCGACATGTGGAGCAGGATGAGTTTATTCGTAGTTGGGTTGACTCGTTTGTCAAGTAAGGAAAGTCAGGCAGCCATGCTAATAGGTTACATGGGCATAGCAAGGCTGATGATCCATATGCAACAAGTTGAGAAGAACCAACTGAAGGATAGAGAAGAGTTTGAGAATAAGAGGGCTAAGACATCAGGGAATGAATCCGGGCAGCAAAAGAGTAATGCGAACGGTCTTCTTTCCAACATAAGCAGAAAGGACCTGCTCCATCATCTGCTACTGCATTTGCACCAAGGAACAAATGTGAGTACAATAGTCAGAATTCCCAGAATTTCAGAGCTAGACCTGCATAGTTGCAAGGTAGTATGGCACAAAGGGGTACTACAATTTATGTATGTGCTAAGTATGGTAGGAACCACTCAGGGATGTGTCGTGATGGCTCCATTGGATGTTTCAAGTGTGGCCAGAATGGTCATTTTATGCGAGAGTGTCCAGAGAACAAGTAAAGTAATGGTAATGGGGGAAATATAGCCCAGTCTTCTTTAGTTGCTCCACTAGACAGAGTTGCACCTAGAGGAGCTACTTTAGGTACTGGCGGAGGAGGAAACTGCCTATACGCTATCACCAGTCGCCAAGAGCAAATGGATTCGCTAGATGTTGTCACTGGTATGATCTAAGTCTTTAAATCTAATGTTTATGCTTTGCTAGACCCAGGAGCAAGTTTATCCTTTGCAACTCCATATGTTGCGATGAATTTTGATGTTATTCATGAGAAACTTAATGAACCCTGTTGGTGAGTCTATTCTAGCAGAAAGAGTCTATCGTGATTGTCCCATTTCCGTCAATCACAAGAGCACCGTGGCTGATTTAATTGAGTTAGACATGGTAGTTTTTTATGTCAGTTTAGGTATGGACTGACTTTATGCCTGTTATGCAGCAATAGATTGTAGAACTCGAGTAGTCAAGTTCCAGTTTCCCAGTGAACCAGTCTTAGAGTAGAAAAGCAGTTCAGTAGTGCCTAAGGGTCGTTTTATTTCGTACCTTAAGGAAAGAAAGTTAGTTTCCAATGAGTGTGTCTATCACTTAGTCCGAGTTAATGACTCTAGTGTTGAGATACCTCCTATTCAGTCAGTTCCAGTAGTAAAAGAGTTTCCATAAGTCTTTCCTGATGATCTTCCCGGAGTCCCTCCCTAGAGAGAAATAGACTTCGGTATAGATATTATTCCTGATACTCGTCATAGCTCGATTCCGCCATAGCATGTCATTAGTAGAATTGAAAGAGTTAAAAGAGCACTTGAAAGATCTTTTAGAGAAAAGTTTCATTCGACCAAGTATCTCAGCTTGGGGCGCTCCGGTCCCATTTGTGAGAAAGAAAGATGGTTTCCTAAGGATGTGTATAGATTACCGTCAGTTGAACAAGGTTACCATCAAGAATAAGTATCCTCTTTCGACAATTGATGATCTTTTCGATCAGCTTCAGGGTGCTACTTGTTTCTCTAAGATAGACCTCAGATCTGGCTACCATCAGTTGAAAGTAAGGGAATGTGATGTTCCCAAGACAGCATTCAGGACCCGTTATGGTCATTATGAGTTCTTAGTTATGTCATTTGGTTTGACCAATGCGCCTGTGGCATTCATCGACCTTATGAATAGAGTTTTCAAACCTTGTTTAGATATGTTTGTTATCGTCTTCATTGATGACATACTAATCTATTAGAGGAATGAAGAAGATCATGCTAGTCATCTCATAATAGTTCTCCAGACTTTAAAAGAAAGAGAGTTGTATGCCAAGTTCTCTAAGAGTGAGTTTTGGCTTGAATCTGTGGCTTTCTTAGGTCACATTGTGTCTGGAGAGGGAATTAATGTTGATACTCAGAAAATAGAGGCAGTGCAGAATTAGCCTAGAGCCACATCTTCAATTGATATTAGGAGTTTCTTGGGTTTGGCTGGATATTATAGAAGGTTCGTAGAGGGGTTCTCGTCTATTTCATCCCCTTTGACCAAGTTAACTCAGAAGACAGTGAAATTTCAATGGTCTGAAGCTTGTGAGAAAAGCTTTCAGGAATTGAAAAAGAGGTTGACTACTGCCCCAGTTTTGACATTACCAGAAGGTTTGCAAGGCTTTGTTGTCTATTGTGATGCGTCTAGAGTTGGTTTGGGTTGTGTGTTGATGCAGAATGGCAAAGTTATAGCTTATGCCTATAGACAATTGAAAGTTCATTGAGAAGAATTACCCAACCCATGACTTAGAGTTGGCTGTTGTAGTATTTGCTTTGAAAATATGGCGCCATTATCTTTATGGTGTTCATGTGGATGTGTTCACCGATCACAAAAGTCTTCAGTATGTGTTTAGTCAGAAAGAGCTTAATCTCAGACAGAGGAGGTGGTTAGAATTACTCAAGGATTATGACATGAGTATTCTTTACCACCCAGGTAAGGCTAATGTTGTTGTTGATGCCTTGAGCAGGTTATCTATGGGTAGTACCGCCCATTTTGAGGAAGATAAGAAAGAGTTAGCAAAAGAGGTGCACAAACTTGCACGACTAGGAGTTTGACTAATGAATTCCACAGAAGGAGGAGTAGTGGTGATGAATGGGGTTGAATCATCATTAGTGTCAGAAGTGAAAGAGAAGCAAGACCAAGATCCTTTATTGCTTGAATTAAAGGCAAGTGTTCATAAGAAAAAAAAGTGATGGCTTTTGAGGTATCTAGGTGGATTGTGAGATTGATTTCAAGGGTAATTAGGATGATCACCTACCTCTCATTGAGTTTGCTTACAACAATAGTTACCATTCTAGCATCCAGATGGCTCCATATGAGGCTCTTTATGGGAGAAGATGCAGATCTCCTATTGGATGGTTTGAAGTTGGTGAAGCAGGGTTGATAGGACCACACTTAGTTCATCAAGCTATGGAGAAAATGAAAGTCATTCAAGAGATGTTGAAAACAATGCAGAGTCGTCAGAAATCCTACACTGATGTTAGGAGAAAGGAGTTAGAGTTTGAAGTAGATGATTGGGTATATCTTAAATTTTCACCCATGAAGGGTGTTATGAGGTTTGGTAAGAAGGGGAAGTTTAGTCCTTGGTACATTAGTCCTGACCGGATATCAAAAAGGGTTAGAAAGGTAGCTTACGAGTTGGAACTACCACAAGATTTAGCAGCGGTTCATCCGGTATTTTTACATCTCCATGTTGAAGAAGTGCCTGGGCAATCCTTCATTGATTATACCAACTGAAGATATTAGGATCAAGGGTAGCTTATCTTATGAGGAGATTTTGGTTCAGATTCTAGATCGTCAAGTTTGCAAGTTGAGAACAAAAGATGTAGTATCAGTCACAGTTCTTTGGAGGAACCAATTTATTGAGGGAGCTACTTGGGAAGCTGAGGAAGATATGAAGAAGAGATATCTATATCTCTTCGAATCCGGAGAAGTTCTAGATCAAGGTACTAATCCTTTTCTTGGTATTTTTTTATAAGTTGGCATGTTGTTTTTGCATTGCTTGTTGGGTGTTTGAGCTGAATGTTAGATGTTACACCCTTAGCCTAGTAAGAGTAACCTCATTTGAGGACGAATGTTCCCAAGGGGGAGATGTTGTAACATCTCGCTAATTGGAAGGACTAGAAAGAAGTTAAAAATTGGAAATAGCCATTTTTGGAAAGAATAAAAAACTGGAAATTTTTTATTGTATGTCAAGTTGAGTTTTTGGTCAACTTCAAACGAAGATAATTCCTAGCTCAAGATGAGTTATGTGTGTTTCCAGATATCGTAGGAAAGATCTTGGAATAATCTTTCCAACGCCGCTGAGTTTGCGCGATTCCGAGTTCGTATGAGTGAGTTATACCCATTGGAAGTTGGGTTGTTCAAATAAGGAAAGTCCAATCCGGATTTTAGAAGGGAATTATGGTCTTTTCACCACCCAATTAATTAATTTCATTTTTGTTAATTTAGTTGGGGTCTAAACTGATTGGATTCAGTTTACCCTTTTTAGAAACAAGTTGGGGTTTTGAGAGAAGAGAAAAGAAGAGGAGAAAAGAGGAGAAGGAGCAAGGAATCATCAAGTTCTTGAAGATAGGCTCATCGATTTCGTCAAGGGGTGATCCCTACGAGGTATGTGAGTCTTTCATAGAATTGGGTTCGTTCACCCTGGCGCCAATCACGTTTATTTCAGCGAAGTTCGTTCTAGAAAGTTGAAAGTTGATAAATCTTGAATGGTGTTCTTGAATTTGTTTTTCATTCTTGAATTGGGCTGAATTGAGAAGTTTCTAAGATCTTTACGTCGAGTTTTAGAGTTGTTTTGAGTTAGGTTCATGGTTACATATGCTGGGTATCTAAATCTAGAGAAAAATTGAGAAGAATAGTCGAGTTTAGGTGAATTGGGATTGGAAAACGAAAGAAGGAAAAAGTCGTGCGAATTTGGGCGGAGGGGCCGCGTCGCGGACCTGCTCCTCAGATTTGAGAAAAATCTCTTCGCGTCGCGGAGCGGTGACAGACCATTCTGCCTCAAAAGTTATTTTTGCGACCAAAACTTTAAATATATCTCCGCGTCGCGGACCTACTCTCAGACAATGATTTTTTGTTCGTTTCACATGTTTAGCTATCTAAAAACACTCCTAAACATCATGAGATCTTTCCTATCACAAATCACAATCCTTGAATCCATAATTCAATTCAAGGAAAATTAAGAGTCAAGTCAAGAAAAGTTAAGAGTCAAGTCAAAAGAAGTCAAGAGTCAAGTTAAGAGAAGTTCATAAAGTTTTTCAAAAGTTTTTTACAAACATTTTAACTTTGTTTTAAGACTTAAGTTTTAAGTTAAGCAAAGAGTAAATATTGAAGTCATTTCTTCAAAGGAGTATATCGGGACTATGTATTCCCAAAAGAAGTAAATGTTTTCACATTTAAACAAGAAAGGAAACTGAGATTTCCAAAGGAGCCTTTGAGCTAGTTTTCAGTAAAGAGTAAGAGTAAAATTCTCTTTTTCAAAGATTATTCGGGAACTAAGTATTCCCAAGAGTTGAAATGTTTTCACATTTGACCAAGAAAGGAAACTGAGATTTCCAAGAGAGCTTTTAAGCTAAGTTTTTGAGTAATTATCTCAAACAAAGGAAAAAAGTTATGTTTTTAAACATATGAACTAAGTATTTTGGGAGTAGTATTGAGCACCGATATGGGGACGAGTTTGAGTTTAGATAACTCACGTCTCCATAAACCATGTAGCCATCATGGGTAGTAAAAGATCATGCTTTGTAGATGACTCCTTAAGATGCTTTTAGCATAGACTAGTGGATCCACTTAGTTAAGGCGTTCTATATGACGACAAAGTATATGAGAGTTCTGGCAGCGTGGGCAAGAAGTTGTATCACTTAGGCTCATAGTGGTGGTTGTCGGTTAGAGAAACTCCCACCGAAACTATATTACTTTGATATATGAGTAAATTTGAGTTTGTTCTTGCATATATTTAACAAATTGAGTTGTTATTTACTGTTATAAATGCTTTGTATAAATTGCACTATAATTGTTGTTTTACACTACATTTTGAGTTGTGTTATTCATGAGTTGAGTAAAGCTAAGGTAAGTGTTCATTTCAGATCCTTTTCAAGCTTAAGTTGTGTTTAGCATTCCAACTCGCATACTCATACATTCAATGTACTGATACCAGTTGGCTTGCATCTTATTATGATGCAAACACAGGTAACCAGGATCAACATCCAGCGCCTCGTTGATCCAGTTGGGCACTCAGAGTCAGTTGGTGAGCTTCCTAGCTTTCAGGAGGATCCTTTTTAATGCTTTCAGTATTTTAGTTCATTAGGATGTCGTGGGTCTTGTCCCGAAGTCCATCTCAGTTGTTTAGAGGCTTCGTAGATAGAGTTAGTGATGTTAGTTCATGAGTCTTTACTTTCCCTTTTCAGTTAAGTTGAGACTTGAGTTGCCACTTTGGCAGTGAATGCTATTTATTACATTCTAAGTTGTTTATTGAGCAGTTTAGTTTATTATTTTAAAGTATATTTATCTTGAGTAAAGTCTTCCGCTGAGTATGTAAGCCAGACCAAGGGTTCGCTTGGGGCCAACAATGGTTCTCGAGTGCCAGTCCCGCCCATGGTGTGGGCTCGAGGGGTGACAATAAATTAAGAAATTGAGGTTTTTTTGTACTCAATGGGTGAAGAAGAACCCATTGCTGAAGTTTCCACATACCTTGATTGAAATCCTAGCTTGATTCTAGAAGAAGAGACTTGAAACTTGAATCCCTACTTTCCTTGAGAGAGAAGAAATTGATTTTTAGAGAATGAGACGAAATGGGGAGGCTTTGATAGTTAAGAACGTCATTTTGATATATTCTAAGTGGATATGACTGATTCTTAAATATCAAAGCCTCCCCATTCTCTCTCATTCTTTCAAAATCAATTTCTTCCCTCCCAAGTTTCTCTCCCAAGGTTAGGGTTCCAAAGCTTCAAGTTCCCTCTTCCAAGTTCATCTAGGGTTTCAATCAAGGTATGTGAGAAATTGATCAATGGTTTCTTCTTCACCCATTGAGTCCCAAAGAAACTTCAATTTCTCAATTTATGAACTCCTCAAATTCTAGGGTTTCATGATTTTTATGGGTTATTATTGACTTTTGATTTTTTCTTTATAATTGATCTTATTGTGCATGAATTAATTATAATTCAATGTTTTCAATGGTATTTTCATGAACTCATAACATGCTAGTATTTTCTTGATCATAATTATGTTATTTTCACATGCATGCTTCAGATGATTAGATTTTCATGAATTATGATGCTTCCGATTGAAGTATCTCTTAGTATGTATGATTATCATGAATTCGGTGCATTTAGATAAAGTATCTTTCAGATTATGTCAAGTTATTATGATTTAAGAGATAGTCACTATGTTATCAGATTTTTCATGAATGATTCAATATTACTAGATTTATGCATGTTTTCGTTGGGAGTATACTTAGCACCGAGTGGACCTAAGGATGAAGGATCGTCCGTTAGTAGAGGCATGAGACCTTTAGAATCAATCCTTTTGTCTTAGAACTATGTGCCCTCATAGAATTTTGTATCAAATAGACATTAGCTAGTGGATCCACCTTGGCTCAGATTTCATGGTCCTTACCTTTACAAGTAGGGCACTTTTTTTTTGGTGTGGGAGTAGTACACTGAAATCCATGTTGTAGGTCACATGGTTTATGTCGGTTAATGGTATCTCCCACATTATGATATGATTTTCAGATATTGCATGACCTTGTACTATATTTTCAAATCAAATCATTAGCTTCCATGTTCTGTTACCTGGTCATTGCATTGAAATGTTTTACAGATTTTCTCATGTTTATATATATATCATATTTTATGCATTTTCTCATACTCAATACATTTCGAGTACTAACCACATACTTTTCTGCATATATTGTTTCTGTAACATCTCGCAACCAGAAAGAACTAGAAGGAAGTTTAAAATCTGGAAATAGTTATTTTTGGGAAGTGTAAGGAAATCTGGAAAATTTTAAGTTAAAGTGAGTGTTTGGTCAACTTCAAACGACCATAACTCCTAGCTCAGGATGAGTTAGGTGTAGTTCCAGATATGGTTGGAAATCTCTTGGAATGATCTTTCCAACGCTGCTAAGTTTGCACCATTCTGAGTTCGTATGAGTAAGTTATGCCCTTTGGAAGTTGGGCTGTTGGAATAAGGAAATGTCTAATCCAGATTTTAGGAGGGCGATTTAGTCTTTTCCTTACCTAATTTCTCTAATTCGTTTTAGGAGATTAATTGGGGTAAAACCAGACTTTATTCAGTTTAGAAAAATTAGAATTTACGCTAGGGCTTGGAGAGGAGAAGAAAGAAGAGAAAAGAGGAGAGAAATCAAGAACTTGTAGACTACATCTTTAAAAATGAAGCATTGACAATAGCACGTCGCTTGTAAAGTTTCCATTACTGTGTAGCTCTAGTGTACTAGTTGAGGTTGGTGAGATAGATAACGATTGATAATTTTGTTATTACTATTTGACAAATAAGTTTTACTAACTTGAATTAGTATATGAAACTTCCAATACACTATTTAATGATGGTGAGGTTTGTAACTTATTCCACCAATATACATTTATCTATTTCTTTTATTTTTTTAAAAAAAGAAGTAGTGGTAAGTTCTGAAACAAAAATAATTTATCGTGATTCTCTTTTACACGCCCTCCCGACCAAAACAAATGATTTTTTTAGGTGTGGCACTATGCAACAAATTACAAGTTAAACAGAGTAGAAAACAGGGGAATCAAGGGTGTGCTGCTCTCTTTCATGATTCTGTAACATCAACAAATAACATGACAAGAAGAAATCTCAGCCTACTTATTCAACCATACTGCAATTTCCCTCATAAAATGGAGTGAGTGCTGCTCAACAATGAACCCAAACAAAAAAATACTTTTGCATTAAACTTCTAATAGGACTAAGTAATAGTTTTCATATTTCTAAAAAAACTCGTAGAAGTACACAAGAATCTATTGGACCAACACATGCTCAAGTGTTGTCATTCAAACTCTCTCTCAACTCAAATAAACCAACAGAACATAAAGGCACAACAAATAATAAATTGTCTTCTTAGGAACTATGTAGAACACTTTGCCTGGAAGCAGAACTGCTTCAGGACGAACAACGTTCCAGGAAAATTTGAATACTACTTATAAAACATAGATGTTATAACATTCAAGTCAAAATCTAAACTGAAGCAGCACAACAACATTTATATATTCCAGAAATATAAAAATACCTCTTCCTGTATCAACACTTTTTTGTATATTTTATATTTCTATGTGAAACATCATGTCTGTTGGCTTGTTGGGTAATAATGTAAAGATGCTTGTAGGAAAAATAGAGGTTGTACAATAGAGTAAGGACACTTGCTTCTAGTTTTTGTTTTTTTTTTGGTCTAACCTATAGGATGTTAAAGATGAATATAGTATGCTTGAATTTATAGACTCAATATAAAAAAATATTGAAGGAAACAAATTGAAAAACACATTTAAAAAGTAATAATACTACATTAAAGCAATAGCATGTCAAAAGTCTTAACCAACAAAAGGTAAAAGGGAGGTTCTATTGAGATGATCAGTAGATGATAGTCAGAGTATGTAACTGAAATACTAGAGTCGGTTGTGCAAGAATAGCTTAATGAAATGTTGATCGTCACAAAGAAGACAATGTGATAAGTTTAACACAATCTACAAGCTCCTTAGAGTAGGGTGTGCTAGAATAACTAAGAAGTTGTAATTTTAATCTAAAAATGAATGTACTTGACATCAGGAAAAAGTTAATACAGGATGACAACTATACAAATCACATCCTCAATATTAGAGTTACCAGGACACATAATCATAAATACATGTGCACTTAATTTCAAATCTCTTTAAGGGAACTGAAATACATATACATGCATATAAATGTGCGTTAGAAACATACTAGTAGAAAGTTAAGAAAAATAAAAAGAAAATTAAAGAAATTATATCCGGAATATAAAAAACTCAATATCACAAAAATTGATAACGACAAATTAGATCAATTAATAGATAATATATCTAAAATAGAATATAAATA
>JAJOOE010011664.1:0-23966 GCA_036250405.1 Solanum raphanifolium
ATTGAAAACAAGGGAAGTGGATGCTTTGCTACCGACCAATATTTTATTTCTATCAAATTTTCGTATACTGTCAATAATATACACATACTATCAATTTATTTTATTTTTAAATATATATATATATATATATATATATAAATTATGGCTCGCTAAATATAGTTATTTCCTTAATGTTCACTTTTTATCTGGTAACTTTTAAGCAGTTCTAAGGAAATGATAATTAATTACTACTAATGGTATTGGTTCATATTAGGTTTACTAGTATCAATTGCTAGATGCAAAGTATTAGTCTAACGTTGATGAACCTATTTCCTCATTCACGATTGGTTTGCTTATTTGGGAAAATAGAGAGCAATTTAGCCAAAAAAAAAATTAAAAAGTCTATAAAGAACTCAAGAAATATATTGAGTTTTTAAATTCACATTTGTTATTTACAACACTCCAATAATTGTATGTCACTTCAAATACACGATTATCAATAAAATATAGTAAAATAGTTATTGCTATCTTAATTTAATATCTAATTAATGATGGATTAGTATAATTTGAGATAAATACAAGATGTTCTATTAACTAATATTGATTTAGGGTGTGTTTGGTATGAAGGAAAATGTTTTCCTGGGAAACAAGTGGACTTATGACCGATTTTCTCATGTTTGGTTGGAGAGTAGAAAATATTTACTGGAAAATATTTTTTAGTGTTTGGTTTGTGAATGAAAAACTAAACATTTTTTAGAAAATATCTTTTTTAGTTTTTACTAGAGAGTAGAAACTATTTTTTAACCCGGAAACAAACCTCGATAATCGATCTAGGACATGACCCTTACACGCGAACTAGGACACAACCCTGATGAAAGATCTGAAATCCGACCTTGAGATCTGACCCAGGACTTGACCCTGACTTTCGGCCCGAGATCCAACATTCAACATTCAAATTGGGATTGGATATCCAACCTAGGACCTGACCCCGTCGCTCGAACTTGTGCATGATCCATCAATTTGGGCTACGATGTTGACACTCGCATTGAGACCCGACTTTCAAATTAGAATTCGACTCCGACAACCAACCATCGATGTGAGACCCAAGATTTGACTTTTATATCGGAATTTCGACTCTAACTTTCGAACATGGATCCAACCACAACTGACTGGGGACCTAACTTTTAAAATATGATTTTTTTAAAAAAAAAAACAAAAAATTGATTTTTTTTTTCTAAAAACAAAATTTTAAATTTCTTGTGTGTGTGTGTGGGGCGGGGGGAATAAAAATTTAAAAATAATTTGAAAAACAAACTTTAGAATTATTTTTTTTTTGGAGGGGAGGGTGGGCCTGGTAGAGGAGGTCAGGGTAGGGTGGGGTGAAAAAATAATTTTTTAAAATTTGAAAATATTTTTCAAAAACTAACTTTTAAATTATTATTTTTGAGGGGGGCTGGTAGGGGGTCAGGTTAAAAAAATGAAAATTTAAAATTTGAAAAAAGTTTTTTAAAAACAAACTTTTAATTTTTTTTGGAGATAAGGCACAAGTACCCCCCTATACTATGACTGAAATCCCAGAGACACACCTTAACTAATCTAAGGTCCTATTCCCCCCCTAAACTCATTTTTTGGGTAATATTGTACACCTTTTGGCTTACGTGGCACACTCTGTGACTCCACTTAAGTGAGGCGTGTGGGAGATGTTTGGAGGCCACGTAGGCCAAAAAGGTGTACAAAATTACAAAAAAAATAAGCTCAGGATGGTAATAGTTAGTTAAGCTTGTCTCTGGAATTTCAATCATAGTTTAGGGGGGTACTAGTGCCTTATCCCTTTTTTTTTGGGAGGGAGGGGGGGGGGTGAAGGCTGGTAGGGGGTTGGGTTAAAGAAAATGAAAATTTGAATTTTTTTCAAAAATAAACTTTAATTTGTTTTGTGGGGGGCAAGGGTAGGGGTAGTCAGGGATTGGGACAGGGTAGAACAAACAAAAAAATTTAAAAATTCTAACAATTTTAAATATGTTATAAATTCATTGAGTGAGTGGATTGTCCATTAAGTTAATACATGAGCAACTATTCATATTCCCTAGGTTCTATGAACCTTTAAGGATAAGAATGTATCTATTTATTATGACACTTAATATGGTGACTTTTGAAGTGATTTCTCAACCTATAAATAGAGATATCATTCATCATTGTAAGACACACTTGAATAGAAGAAAAATCATCTTCTTCATCTACATTTCTTGTCTTCTTATCTTTATATTATATTATTATGAGCTTGTATTTTACAGCACGTTTTCAACACGAATATGCTCTAAAAATTGTAGTACTTCGCAAAAGAGTTGTATTTGAAACACTTGTGAGCAGGAACAAAAAAGAATTGAACAAATTTTCATGTTGATTTTCTATGTGTTAATTATGAGGAACTTAATAATATTTATAATTACTAGAAGGTAAGACGATGGATTCAAGTCCTATCACATCAAAAGGGTAAGATACCAGGTTAAAATCCGAATACACATAATGAAAAATGTTTGAGGATAAGACGGTACTAGATTCAAGTTATATCGCACCAAGAGGGTAAGACATCAATTTGTGTTTTGATGCACCATGATGATAAGGTATTGGGTTCGAGTCACATGGAATTATGGCCTAACACGTCTTATATGGATAAGACATTGAGTTTGAGTTTCAATGCACCATAATGATGATAAAATAATGGCTAAGGCAAAAATAATATATTTTTAATGAAAAGTCTTGAAATTTGTCCCATTGAATTTGCTCCATTCCCTTAAACAAATGTGGTACCAGTATATGATAAGTTCGAAATCTGCCCAAATGCTCCATTCTATCATACGAATGTGGTTGCAGTGAATAATAAGTATGAAAGATGACAAGTGATTAAATGTATGAATAAGGGCGTGAAAGGACATAATTATAATAGTCACCATTGTGGCAATTATGAAAGGAAGAACATTATAGGTTCTCCAAATTAGTCCTTAAAAATGTAAAGCTAATTATTATCATCTCAAAATGGTCTTTGAAAGGTTGAAAGTAGTTATTGTGATTTGGTATGAAAGGTCATTTGACATTCAAATTTTGCGTACCTAATCTGATAAATTTTATAAATTCTCCATCAAAATAAAAGAATATAAAGTGATGGTGCACTTTATCTTTCAAAATGATGTTGAGGTGGGTCATGTAAATATGTAAAATACAAAGATATGACATGTATAAATGGTTATGGACAACTCATGAAGAGATTGTGACTTGTAATAAACATGTGAATGTTTGCCCATTCTCGAAAGTGAATGTGGCAAAATATGAATAAGAACATATTCATGTATGGTTGAAAATATGTCACAACTCACCTCTACGAGAGGTTTGAGGGAAATAAATAAACTTTTATTTGGAAGAATTGGGCAATGACCGTGTACGTTTATACGTCATAAATATTATGGTATGTTTATTCTGAACTACAGAAAAGGAAAAAGAAAAAAGTAATTCTTTCCTATAAAGGTTGTTGCCAGGACCAAAATAATATTATTGTGTGGCAATACAAATTTGTCATTGATTGTGTACCTATGGTACGACAAAAGTAAAGCAAGAAACATTTCTTGCTTGTAATAATTTTGACCATGACAATAATGATATAATTTCCTCCTTGAAGGAGATGCTCACCATACAGATGGTGTCATGGAATATGTGATAGTACACAAAAATAATTGTAAGCTCTAACGAGTTGTGATATTATCAGAGGAATAATGAGATTGTAGTAAGTCTCAAAAGAAACTTTTAAGTTTCGGATGAATTGAAAAGAAATTTTTTTAATTATATTGAGACTATAAATTATGAAAAGATTTAATATTACTACAACCGGAGCGGGTTATAAATATTTATGTAAAAGATTACCCAATTTTTTCCTCTCTTTTTTCTTGCATACAAACATGACCATGCTGATGGAATCACATGCAAAAGTAAATTATAAGTGTACTAAAATAAAGATCAGTTGGCATGACCGGTTGGCCATTCTGATTTAAATGTGTTGCAAAAGTAATTGAGAATTCATGTGAATGATATGATGAAAAAATTTTAAAAAAATCTTCAAGAATTCTCTTGTGTTGCTTGTTCTCTGATAATTTGATTATTGTACATTGTACCAGTTAAGGTTGGGATTGTATTCCCTGAGGTTTTTGGAATATATAAAAAGGTGAATGTGGGTCCGTTCACCTGCCATGTGGACCGTTTGCATCTATATGATGGTTGCATTTATGGGATAGTCACATGTGCTTTGTTGTCAACTTACAAATTGATTTTTGTAAGGTTGTTTGCTCGAATTATTACATTAAGAACACAATTCCAAACTATGAAATTATGTTGATAATGCTGGTTGGTTTAAGAGAAATTGTATGCCTCCAATTATAGCTAAACCATGGGTATGAGAACAAAACTACCAAATAAGATTTGATATGAGATGAGTTTATTTAACATGTAGCAACACATGTATGCATCACACCAACAAGGTTTCCCCATCATAATTGGTTCAGGGTCAAGAACCAAATAATTTCCATCTAAAACTTGAACGTGTGATATCTAATTTGATTGCTCCACCATGCACAAAGATGGATCTCCAAATGAGGTTGGGGTGAATGTTAGATTTTAAATTATGATTATTATTATTGTTATCATTTATTTATTTATTTTGTTTGACTCAATTTCACCTTTGTAAATAACTAGTATTTCTCTTCTCTTGAACATGAGCAGTCTAATGCTTTGTGCATTTTTGTGTGTCTTCCATGAACGTTTAAAGTTCTAAAATACAAAATAACACTGTACTTAATACGTATTTGTACTAAACCATGAACATTTAATAGATTAAAAGAGATCAAATAATTTTTCTCTGATCACAAGGAAAGATCTTCAATTTATAGATATCTAAAGTTTTAAAACAATTATTTTTTAATGTCACACTTTAGACATGTGTAGGTTTACTTAAACAACAGGATATATAGCTCATTCAAATAATGAACAAACTTTAACGGAAAAACAAAAATGCAATTGATACAGGGTTCTTCTTTTACCGTCTTAATTATGATATTCTCTTGCTCCAATAGCAACCTAAACAAGCACATTCCATTGAGTACTTTCTACCTCCCATCAACATAGGGTAACTTTGAGACCAACATTTAGGCTGATCAGAAAAAATCATCTAGCGCCTTTTCTTCTGGCTGAGATTTAGAACTTGCAATGTACCAAATTTAGCTGTAATGATCAAGAAAATAGCTTCATGAAAACCATTGTCCAAAATGTGACGGATTACCTATATGACATTAGAAATAGAGTAGGGTATGAACTACCACAAGATTCATTAATGATAGCAAATTGAGCACTGAAGCAGGATTCTAGAGATACGAAAGACCAAACATATAGACATCATCATTAGAAAATATGGTTGCACTTCAACAAATAATAGTAATATCTGGATATATCAGCCTAACAGAAAGGAATAACCAAATAGCACGTATTTTAGCTTCATTAACTTTATGTTTTAATGATGACACTAATCCTAAATAATCTGTGCAGGAAAAAAAACAGACATCCAAAATCTTTGAAAAGAAAGCATAAATCTAAACAGGGAAGGAAGTCACACACTACCAGAATTAAGGAAGTTTGATAAATGATTGTACCAGAATCGAGGAGATTGACTCGCGTAAAAATGAAATCAAGACTAGTCAGCAACCTACTAGAAGGAAAGCACACCGTATCAGAATCAAGGAAGATTGATTTGCATCAAGGAAATGTAATCTTCCATGTCAAGGAGTTCACAATAGGCTATTTGTTTAATCAGAAACATTCAAGCTCTAAAGAAACCAAGGGGACTGGATTAGGTACCACATCGGTGATTCGATCAAGTATAGGAATCTTTGTATCAACTGTGTCTTTTATCTCTTTACGCCTTATATAATATGTTTTTTATCTAATCGTCTAAACAGTAGGGTAGTTGACTTGAAAAATCAACAAATCTATATATTTGTGTCCTGAAATAAACAATACTTATAGCAAGAGATTCACAATTGCACATACTGAAATGTCTTGCTCAAATCCAGATATTCAAGTCAAAGTAACTAATCAACAAAAACAAGATGACGAGAAGGCAGAGATGTTATCAGTGCTATCCACACAACTTTCCTTTTTGAATGCATCTTGAATGAAAACTTCTTTCGTAAGCTGATATGATTATCAAATTGGTCATTCTGGTAACTATAAACCTCAAATGGAAAAAAGATAGCATCATAAGGAAAAAAAGTATAATTAATCAATCAGCTATACCTCTGCCTTGATTGATTCAATACGATGCAACAACTCTTTTCCACTTCTTTTTTGTGAGCCACGCAAAATACAAATGCCAACTTTCAATTTTTTCGATGTCAACACGAGAAGCAACAGATGTGCAGATGTTTAAAAGCTTCAGAGCATGTGGAACCAAATCCTTCCTTGAATCACAACATCGACATAATTACTGTGCTTCCAAATTGATGCTTCCTCCGACTGTCCCATCCATGTAAGCTCGTAGAGCACAGTCTAGATGGGAAACATATCCACATATGTAGCCATCTACTGTTGCTTCACATTGAATGTAACTATACCTATCATAGTTTGAAGAGATAGTTTTACAACAAAAGATACAACAATACTCTCGGCAAAAACAAGGCTCACTGCAACAGATATCACAAAGCATTGCTGGAAAAGGATTTGTTGCTGTTAAACTGCTACAGATTCTGTTACCAACATTACAAGTAATAGCTCTGATAGGAGAATCAGACAGTACAAACTGCATTTTTGTTCCTGAAGATGTAGTCCTCTCTTTCATAGCTGAGTCAAAATTAATATCTAAATAAAAATAAAACAAATTTGGCATCAGGTCAATAAAAGATGTGGTAAGTGTTTTTTTTAATTGATGCAAACAACCGAATAAATATCTACATGCCATTTACCAAAGACCGTGTCGAAGCTAACCTTTTGAACTTGGCGATTACATGGCACCACTATTCCCAGCACCGATGGACATCATGAAGACTAAGGGGTCTGACACTGTGTTCGACTCAACAGTCACTGCCGCGGAGCACCATAGACGAGATGAGATGAGATGAGCTGATCATGGCTAGGATGTATGGGTTGGAGATGTTACGCCACTAAAATGGCTGCCGAGCGTCGACTGATGTGCAACTGAGGGACGTTGAGAGAAAATACCCGCTGAACACCCATGCGAAGGCCTTTCTTGGCATCGTTCCTGCATTTCATGAGTCGGTGGATGATGACATCCCCACCGATGAGGAGAGACTGCACACTAGCTCAGATATGGAGTCTAATTCTGATGAGGAAGTGGACCCTGCTCAGGCCGGTGATGAGGCCGACGGGGGAGATGCTGTGGAGGACTGATCAGAGAGTGTTTTACCTTACCTCTGTACTGAATTTTGTGATTTTGAGAAGCACTGGGACAGTGCTACTGTTTAAGTGTAGGGTGAGGGTGAAAATTATCTCTGCTCTGTATATATTAATGAACATTGGTAGTGTCTTTGTCTGTCTTTTATTTGTTTGTTTTGTTTTCTTTTTGGGTTCCTTGGAGGTTGTTTTCTGTTCTTTGTCCAAGGAAAGTCCTTTTAAACATTATAAAATACAAAAAGATTTTGTCCTTTTAGGATTGAGCTAGTTGTCGTAGTTGAGTCACATTGCCCAATGATAGATGGATGACGACCGTCTTAAGGGCAATCTCCGTCATTGAGTCTGAAGATTGAAATTCCAAAAGGAGACTGTATGAATGCATTTGAATTCTTGTATTTTGCTTTAATGATTGCAACTTAAGCTTAAATAAAACCTTGTGCATGAACTAATTGTGTTGCTGTGATTGATCCATCTTGAGTAGAACTTATGCCATGAGCGGTGAGGTATTGTAGTATCAATGTAATGCATTTGAGTCTAGAACTTGCCCGACATGTTATTGAAGTGAATGAAAGTATTGCTCTGCTTTAAAAAATTATAATAGGCTTTCTTTCCTTTGTCATATGACTGTAGCCTTTTTAGAAATAATATCCCTAGTATATCCCCCTTAAGCTTGTTTGCCTTGATTTTGTTCTAACCTACGTAATTGAGCCGAATCCCTTTAATTGATACCGTCAGTTTTGATCCCAAAGTAATCCCTAATGCACTATGCTAAGATGAAAGTAGGGAAAACAGCGATGAGACTAAATAGGGTGGAAATGTTTGGTTTTGTGGGAAAGAAAGAAAAGAAGTAGAAAAATGATGCCCCATAAGTTCCTAAATCTGTGATTGGCCTTGGTCCCTTGGACATTGTGCACTTCGACTAAGGTTAAAAGCCTAAGTTGAGGGTGGCTAACTTGGAAAATACCTTAATAATGGCCCTGTTCTTTACAAGGACAATGTACACCTTAACTCGAGAGAAATCTCTAAGTTGAGGGTGGCTATCGTAAAGTGTCAAATAATAAAAAGTATATATAAATAAGGGCGAGGTTGGAAGTAATAGTGGGAAAATATGCACCAATACCATAGTATGAAGTCTAGGTCTAGGATTAGTTAGTAAGTTGTTCGAGGACGAACAAAGCTCTAAGTGTGGGTGTGATCTTAGGTGTATTTTCCGTTTGCAGGTATAGTTTTCAATGATGTAGTTTAGGTTGTGAATATAACGTAGGGATGTTTTTGGCCAAAAACTCAAAAAATTACATATGTATGAAGACAGACATACATACATCAAATAAAGTTCCCTTTAACATTTAATTGTATTTTGATTATTATCGATTTACTCCAAAAAAGCATATTATTTGCCACACAAATTCAAACTAAAGAGACAAGTAACAAAGTATCAATATCTGCATTTGTTGGTTCATAAATCATATTATCTATTCAGTTGATCTACATCTTGTTTCAGTTCATTGGTGATTAATAATGTTTCAAAGACACTACTTCCAATTCTAGATGTCAACGATCGTAAATCAGTATAAAACCCAACTAAATTAGTTGGGGTCGGATCCCACAAGAAGCGATACGTGTTTCAGATTCGATTGGGAAGTATAAATGTGGTCAAATCAGTCATAGGAATAAAAATTATCGAATAAAGACATCATTCAAGTTAAAGGTTGACACGAATGTCAAATGGGGGGGGGGTTGGTTTTTAGTTTATCAGCTAAAAGTAGTCACAAAAACTAGGAATTAACAATAATGAGACAGATTCTTGGGATGTGATCAATTATAGGCAAATGTAGACATATGGGTTATTGCAACTATTAGAAAATAGCTAGATATTAGTTAGTAGGTTAGACTGTAACAGAGGTAATTTTCTCTCGAACAATTACCCTAAATCAGGTGATTTCTTTCGAACATCAACAAGCAATACAATTAAGAACAACCCACATCTTAATCCATTCATTCTCTCGATCTGAATGTGTGGGATAGGGTTTAGGATTTCCTCTCTTGAGCTAAACCCAGGTCAACCCAATACCCACAAATCATCGGTCAATAATTTTAGTTATAAAACCTCTCTCTCTCGCAAGCCAAGAACACAAACATAGAACTACATTTTCAACTACAATTCTTAAATTAAACCACAATTAATGATTAAACTCAGTTTTGAATAGCATTTAAACTAACAATTAGCAATACCCATAAACTAAATCAGCCCATAATCACATGATCACACCCCAAGAATTGGCGTTTTAGCTAGACATTATAAAAAGGTAAAAACTGTTACCAAATTGATTATCCATCAACTGGGTAAGAGTAATTTCGTCCTTACAATGCTCCAATTTGATGAATCTCAAAGAACCGCTTCTAATTTGTCAAAAGTGAATTTTCTTCAATCCTTCAAAGCTAAGGAAGAAATCTAGAGAGAAATGTTCTAAGAGTTATGATAGAAAAATAATAATCAAAATCATATCCCAGATTACTTGATTCATTTCTAAACTAAATGTTCAAAATCCTATTTATAGTTGCCAAAAATATGCTGCAAAAGCCCATTTAGCGAAGTAAGTCGGGCTCGCCGAACCACTCGTCGAGCCGCCCTTTCATCTATTCCATCGCCTTTTCACCTTGTCATTCAGCATCCTTGGGTTCTGTAACTTCAGGCTAACTATCACTATATTGCAGAATTACTTGGTGATTCGTCGACTGGTCCTTCTTGTCACCGATTTGGTTTCTTCCCTCAGGGCTGGCACACTGGAACTTCAGGCAGTGGAACTTGCCCTTCGGTGAGTCGCCAAATGCTCTTGGCAATCACTATGCTTTCCTTTCTTCAATTCTTCAGTTTGTTTTGTTCCTTTTTGCATGCTAGTGTCCTTGCTTTGTTCATCAATGCATATACTTGAAAATCAAGGATTTTTCATTAGTTTAAGGCACAAATTAAGCATTTGAGGACACTAAATCTTTATAAACAAACCCCTAAATGAGTCCAAATCTCGGACTCATCAACATCCCCAACATAAACTTTTGCTTGCCTTAAGTAAAACTCAAGTTCAACATTTGAAAAAGAATGTCTCAAACAGTTACAAAAATGTTTTCTAAGCTGAATTACTCGCTCCCTTACATGGATTGACTATAACTTTTCTGCATAATTTACAGCCCCTGCAAGTTAATATTGATGCCCAGGAAGTAGTTGTCACTTTATAACACTAACTTGCACAACTCTTCAATTTTTGATGATTGCAGGTGCCTCTTCCGGAGGTTGAGTATTCCAAAGGTGATCTATATCTATGGAGAACAGAACAAACTAGTTAATAGCTTAGCAGCAATGGCCATCACCATGTAGGAAGCTCCTTTCTAAGGCCTTTTTTCTGGAAACTTATGCATTCTTGGAAGATATTTTGAACGAGGACAGAAATGAAGTTATGTCTTCTAGGAGGGTTAATGCACTGACATTCAGCCCTACTTAATTCTACGTGTAATATTAGCAGAAATGGTGGCACAGCCACAAATGGGCAACTCATTACCCATTTTTGGTAGCATAATATGTTGGATGTGGATTTGTACGGTTACTGCTCATAGATATTATGTTCTATATTTTGAATATTAATTGTTAAAATCTTCAGGTGCAACGGTTGTGTTTCACCGAGGAAAGATGAAAACCATTGTTTAATACATTTCAAGTGTTGATTTATTCATCATGTTATCAACTATCTATTGTTATATTATGAAAAAGTGACTCTAGCCAAGAAATGGAAACAACAAAAGGTAGTTAATCTTGAATGACAGGTCAAGATCAGCCTCTTGAAAACCTTAACAATGTCAATAGTTTAACATAACCATTGATTGATATTAGTGGTTTTACTGTTGATTTTCATATAGCTATAGCCTATACAATTGTGGAAGCAAGGGAGAGAATCCAAATGGGTGTGCGTGCTCTATGTTGCATGTCGGATCTTTGTACTCTGATACGCACCTGTGGATAGTTTTTAAGTCTGAGCAACATAGTGTTTGTGTCTAGGAAATTATTGTGAGTTGTATCTGTTTGAGTAAGAGATACAACTCAAACATTTTGACCTGCCTAATTTCAACTGCTACGGTGTAAATTCTTAAACATTTTTAAGGTCACTGAGTCGGGCTCATTTTGACCTGCCTAATTTCTTAAAAAAAGAGGTAGAAAAATGATGCCCCATAAGTTTGTAAATCTGTGATTGGCCCTGGTCCCTTGGACATTGTGCACTTCGACTAAGGTTAAAAGCTTAAGTTGAGGGTGGCTATATCGAAAAATACCTTAATAATGGCCCTAGTCCTTACAGGGACAATGTGCACCTTAACTCGAGAGAAATCTCTAAATTGAGGGTGGCTATCATTAAGTGTCAATATATATATATATATATATATGATGGGGATGTGCAAAAAATAAGGGCGAGGTTGGAAGTACTAGTTGGAAAATATGCAGAGAGGGGGGCCAAAGAAAGGAAAAAGTTGGGAATGTAGCAAGAAAATCGAAAGAGGTGCATTAGGGAGGATAATTCACTAATTTTATCTAAATGTATCATCCCTAACCTCTCAAGCTTACACTACAACCCATAAAGTCCTAGTGGGAAAATATGCAGAGAGGGAGGCCAAAGAAAGGAAAAAGTTGGGAATGTAGCAATAAAATCGAAATAGGTGCATTAGGGAGGATAGGTCACTAATTATATCTAAATGTATCCTCCCTTACCTCAATCTTACACTACAACCCATAAAGTCCTGTTTGATTTTGGGCAAAACATGCTTAATTAGTGGAGATGTACATAAAGGGCAAGCGTATGGTTCTTAAAGCATGCATGTATGATGTCTTTGTTGAATGAGAGCGTACTATGTTTGCGAAATCCTTAAACTCTATTCAATGTGTTGTGTTGTGTGTACATACTATTCTGTTGAGTAAGGGGCACTTGTTGTATGAAAGATAGGTGATGAGTAATGGTGCACCTGAAGTTGTATGCGTGATGAGTCCACCATTTGGAATCATTTAGGGCTTTATTTTAATAGATTTAGTGTTCTCAAATGCATATTTTGTGCCAATAACTGATGTAAATCCTTGAATTTCAGGTATTTGGATTTAGGAGCAAAGAATGGACACTAATGAGCAAAAAGGAACAAGGCAGCTGAAAGAACGAAGAAAAGAAGGCCTGAGGATCGCCTAAACCATTGGGCGAGTCGCCGAACGGCCAATGTCTCACTTAATGTCCCAGTGGGCCAATCCCTGAAGGAGAAAATCAAGTCATCAATAGAAAAGAGCAGTCAGCGAGTCGCCGAACGGTTCCGCGATGCAGTGCTATATTGCCCAAAGTTATAGAACTTGAAGATGCTGAAGGCCAATGTAGAAAGGCGATAGAATTGACCAAAGGGAGGATCACCCAGTGGATCGGCGATCCCAACTTATTGCACCGAATGGTCCTTCGCTACGCTTTTTTGGGCGACTATAAATACATTTTGAAATTCTTAGTTTAGGATCTAGTTTTTGTATCAATCGAATTTTATTCAGTTTTCAAGTTTAGAGCTTAGAATTGAGTTTTTGGAGAAAATATTTTCCTTAGATTTGAAGATTTCCATTTCTAAGAAATTGGAAGTGGGTGTTGAAGATTCTTCATCTAAGACCTCTGTAAAGACAATATTAATCTTACCCAGTTGATGGAAACACAATTTGGTAATGATTTTTACCTTTTTATGATGTCTAGCTAAAACCCCAATTCTTGGGGTATGATTATGTGATTATAGGTTGATTTAACTGCTGGGTATTGTTAATTGATAGTTTATTTGCTATTTAAAGGCGATTTCATTCAGTAATTGTGGCTGAATTTAATGGGTTGTAGTTGCAAATACAATCTTAATTTCATGTTTTTGGCTTGCTCGAGAGAGAGGTTTTAAAACCAAAATTACTAAATCGATGGTCTGTGGGTATTGTGTTGTCATGGGTTCAGCTCGAGAGAGTGAATCCTAAACCTTTTTCCATACATTCAGCTAGAGAGAGTGAATGGACTAAAGTGAAGGCTGTGCTTAATTGCTACTTATTGGTGTTCGAGAGAAACCAATTTGATTCGGGGCAAATTGTTCGAGAGAAAGTTATCCCCACTAAAGTCTAGCTTATTCACTGATTTGCAGCTATTTACTATTAATTACAATTAACCGATTGTTTACCTTTGCCCATAATCCAATCACATCCCAAGAACCCGTCTCCATATTTGTTACTTTCGTGTTATTTGTTGTTGTAGTTGATAATTACAAACAAAGCCCCTTGATATTTGACACTTGTGTCACCCCAAACTTGAATTATGTTTTTCTTCGTAAATGTTTTTAGCTATGATTGACTTGAGCATATTCTTACTTGCCTATTGATTCTCAATTACAAATAACTCCCTGTGGGATTCAACCCAACTCACTAGTTGGGTTATATTACTAACTAACGATCGTTGGCACTTAGTATTGGATGAAGTTACCTGATACGTGAAATCAAAATGGCGTCGTTGCCGGGGAATGGTGTTACTTGAGAATTTTTCATCAAGTTGATTTTTTTTCAAGTTAGTTATAGTGAACTAACTTAATTTTTAGTTATGGTTTGTGTTGAAAACAGGAAGTATGAGTGTTTATGGCAACAATGGTAGCCAAGTAGGCCACTAAGATGACATCGGAAACCTCAACGATGTCAATGAGCCTAATGCTAATGACCCCCCATCGTATGGGTGGTATTGGTGCCATTCGCTTGCCGGGAATGCGGAGTTCAACATCACAAGTACTATGTTGCAGCTCTTGCAATTGAAGGGGCTGTTCGGAGGCTTGTCTCATGAGGATCCCCATGAGCACATTAGAATTTTTTTTGATGTTTGCGGACCCTTCTCTTTCAAGAATATCTCCCAAGAATTGGTCCGATTAAGGTTGTTCCCGTTCTCTCTAATGGGAGAAGCGTGCAAGTGGCTAGCTGAATTGCCACGTGAATCAATCACTTTGTGGGAGGAGTTAGTTACCCTATTTCAAGTGCGATTTTTCCCTCCTTCGAAGATGATGACTCTTCGAGACAACATTCAGAGCTTCAAGCATCTAGAAGGCGAGCCAATTCATTAAACTTGGCTGCTATTCAAAAAGTTGGTGCTTCAATGCCACACCCATGGCTTGCCTGACAACGTGTTGCTGCAATATTTTTACCGAAGTCTTGACTCGGTAAATAAAGGTGTTACTGACCAACTTTCTCCGGGAGGTTTGATGCAGCAACTTTATGTGATAGCAGCTCAGCTGTTGGATGGCATGACTACTATCAACCGGGCGTGGTATACCTGTGAAAACCAAGTCTCCCCTCTCACATTTAAACTGACCAAGGAACATGGCCAAGATCATGACACAACTTGACATTTTGTCCAAAAATGTTATGGGAGCGGGTGCCCGAGGTGTCAATGTCATGGGTGTCGGGTGTGCTAATCCTGATGAGGCAAAGTTTGAGGCTTTGTACAATGAAGAGGTGAATTTCCTAGCCAACCAAGGCGGTAATTATCGTTCAAACTACCCGAGGTAGGGTGGTAACCAAAGTTGGAGCAGGGACGAAGGTTGTAAGGATTGTGATAGAGAATGGAGGGACCGAAATCCTAATTGGAAGGATGGGGAGAAGGACATATATGTGCCTCCCCATGAGCACCAAAAGCCAAAGGATTCGAAAGGTGGCCGGTCTGAGGATATGCTCTCTCGTATCCTAAACAAAGTGGAAGGGTCAGACAAAACTTTCTAAGAAGATGTGCTGACCCTTAGCTAGACCGTTACTTCCCATTCAATGTTGATCAAGCAGTTGCAGACCCAAATGGGTCATATCTCGTCTCATCTTAACGCAAGGCAGCAAGAGGGTTGCCTAGTGACACTATGGCCAACCCCAAGAATGAGGTTTGAAGGTGGACTTGAGTCGTGCCACGACGTTAACTAAGGAGCTGCTTGGGAGGCAACCCAAGTTTTTATTTTCCTTCTTTTTAAGTGTGAAATAATGGTGTGTTGATTGTGCAGGTCGAAGTATGGAAAGTGCTTGAAGAGTGCAGGTTGGCGAGCTAAAGGTCCAGTCGACGCATTGCTGAAGAGGTCGGCAAGCCCGACCAAGACCGCCGTTCGACTCAAGACAATTTCAAATTAAAGTCTGTAAAACTCGGCGAGCCCAGGAGCTAATTGGCGAGTCGCCGACCAGTTCGGCGATCGTGATCTAATCTGCCGTTTTAACCCCCAAATTAATTAGAGGTCTTGTAAAACTCGGCGAGGTAAGTGACCACTCGGTGTGACACCGAGTGGGTCGACGAGCATGACTAATGTCGCCAAATGGGAGAGAACTGGACGGTTTCTTAAAAGGCCAAAGGTTTAAACATCCAACTCTTTCACTTTCCCTCAGTTTTGAACTTCCCAAACTCACACCCTCACATTAGTTTCTACATTTTTGCATTTTTAGAGTATTTTAGTCGTTGATTTGTGCTCGTATTGGGATTACATTGCCGCCTAGCATTTCAATATCAATTTAATCGGCATTTAAGGTTGGTTTCCGAACCCCAAATTTACTTTTGGCATTTTGTACTAATTTGTAATAATTTTATCTTGTTGAAGTGTGCTGGGCCTCTTTGATAGGATTAGTATGTTTGAATGCTTGTTTTAATTTGATAATATTTCTCGTAATCTTTTGAATGTTGAAATCCCGTAATTTGGTGCCTTAAAATTGACTAAATTTTTGTGGAGTTGTGCTTGCATGTTGTTGGGTCTAGTTGGGTGAAGTCTAAGTAACTCGTAGTTGTGCCAAATGACGAAATTTGCCTAATGATAGAGCGGGTGACGTCATTCTTAAGGGCAAAAGTCGTCAAATGGCCAAAATTGGCAAAACTGGGAGAAGTCTGAGTATCCCGGAGTAATGGGTGTTATGGGTCTTGTTTTAGTTTGAGTTGTGCATACTTTGATTTTGTTTTCGAGGGTTGCGGGGTTTAATTCGAGAAGTTGGGTTGAAAGTAGGCACGTTGTGTTATTTGGTGAGCTGGGTCGAGCTCGCCGAACCACACGACGGTTCGCCAAAGGTCTCCATCTCGCCTTTAATTTCATTCTTGATACGTAGTTTGGTTCTGTAACTTTTGGCGAGAAGTCTGAGGTCGCCAAAGGCACTCGGCGGCTCGCCGAAAGTCTTCTGATCGCCCTTTGTCTGCACCTTATTGCTTAAATTGCACTGTAAATTTAGACGAGCTAGCCCTTGCTCACCAAATGCTATCGGCGATTCACCGAAAGACCTTCCCATCGCCGACATGCCAAATTTTTTCTGAGAATTTTGAAGCAATCCTTTCAGCAAGTCTGATCTAGCTCGCCACTCGCCGAGCTGTCTGCAACTGCTTTTTGTGAATTTTATTGAATTGATTTTAACTTTTTCTTGATCTTTTGCAGATATGGTAAGAACAAACATCAATATACCACCCCAGAAAAGGGTACGGGGTATCATATTTAATGAAAGGGGATAAAATCCTCCAAAGAAGGGAAGGCAAGAGCTTCCACTAGGCGACAAAGGCAAGGGAAAGAGGTCCATCTCTGACAGGGTGACTACTGGCTCCTAGGCTGCTATATTTGAGCCTGAGGATGACCAACCCTTACAGTCCCAGAGGGCTGAGATCCAAGCTAGATCTCGCCCTGACTCCGTTAGGGTCCCTCCAGCTCCCGCACCAGCAGATTCAGTGCCTGCTCCGGCACCTCCTATGGCTCATGTGCCACAAGTCGTCCCTCCTCCTAGGCTTCTCAACAAATTAAAAGGTGATGGTTTGCGAACCATCCTCGAGGAGAAGTTGCTATTGACAGAAGACCTTGAGGGCAAGTACTCCGATATGAGGGACACCCTCCACTTCCATAGATTTGAGTAGTTCACCAAGCCTTGAGGACCCTATGTTCCTTCATGGGTCCGGGAGTTCTATGTTGCATATGGTGACTTAGTACCGAAGAGTAAGAAGAAGGCCAATGAATTTAGACAGGTTAAGTCGGTCATGGTTAGGTTTAAGGAAGTTGGGTGCAACAGTGAGCACATCATCAATGTTTTGGGTAGAGCTCTACATTTGACACGTCCTTATGATGGATTACCTGTCGCTCAGTCCTTAGATGAATTGAAGGGATGGTTGGCTTCACTGATTTCCAATACCACCCCGAGTTGGATCGAGGCAGGGGTCCCTATAGAGAAGAGGGATTTGAGTATTGCTGCTCGTTTCTAGTTTGGCTTCATTAGCAACACCATAATGCCATCCCAGAATGAGTCCATTCTACGCCATCCTAAGGCAGCCTACCTTGGATCTATCATATCCCGGAGGAGCATTGACTTGGGCCTTATCATTGAGCAGGAGATGGCTATGAGGGCCAAGCAGAGGCAGACTTCTCTACCATTCTTGGTCCTGATCACAGAGTTATGCTGACATGCTGGAGTACCCCGGGATGATACGAGAGATATTGTGGTGACACCTTCCTCCTCCACGGACATCCGGCGTATTGAGTCTGAGTACACTGGAGAGGAGGGCAGCTCCAATGGATACATCCCTGGAGGTAGACGTCGATTCTATACATGCAGAGGCATCTTCGCCTACTCCAGCCTCCAGGCCTTCAGGTACTTCTACCCCTACCTCTTCTTCACATGCTCCAGGCACATCCACTTTCTCCCAGCAGACTAAGATTACTCAGGCGATGATCCTGAAGATGGGGCACCTGGCCCTATCAGCTGATGTGAGGGCTACCAGACTTGAGAGAGACATCTCATGGATGATCGAGAGTGCCATCATTGCTGCATTGACCCCACTCTAGACTTCTATTGACACTCTCACCACGAGAGTTGAGGCTTGTGAGAGCATGCAGGGGGAGACCTCCGAGGTTATGGCTTTGAAAGCCGAAGTTGCTGATTTGAGGAATGATGTAGACTGTCTAAAGTCTACTAACTTCACTTCATTACTGGAGGTTGCGGATGATTTGGATGCTCCTGAGACTTTAGGGATTCCTTCGGTTACCACCAGAGATATGCATAGGGATGATGCAGTAGTTAAGAAGTCGGATGCATAGATCGATGAGGAGCTGATAGAGATCAGGGATTAAAGTGTATATGGAGATTTGCCGGATCTAGAGGAGACGATCATGCGGTCGGTGATCCAGACATTGCTGACAGAGAAGTCTATGGCAGCGCCTAGTGCAACTACTGCTCCTTCTGAGGCAACTCCAGGTATTGAGGCCAGACATCAAACTGATACACCGAGCACTGATTCCAAGCAGATGGAGCGACTGAGTAGATATGATCCCTTCTTTACCTTTCTCTATGTCTTACTTTATTTTTACTTGTGGATTTATTATTTTGTTTGCATTTGAGGACAAATGACTTTATTTGTGGTGGGTTAAGGCCCACCTTTTATGGCCTTTTGTGATTGATGTTTTGTGTATATATTTGGGTTTTGAGCTTTAATTGTGTTTTTACACTACTTTTGTGGATGTTTGAGCTTGTGGCTCCGTGTTTTTAATTGTAAATGCTTTTTTACCCTTCCGAAAATTTTTACCACCTCTTGTTTGTGTTGAATGTGGCTGTTCTTTTACAAATTTGAGTCTCGATCTTGATCAATACCGATGACTTGAATAGTGCTCATAATCGAATAGAAATGAATGTGCGGCTACGATGAGGCCAAATGAAGTTACATAGTCAATATTTGAACTTTTTGCATCTCATTGTGACTAGCCAAGTATCGAATTGAGTCTCTTGTGATGAACATTACACACTAGCGAAAGTGTGGAGTCTTGTTTGATTGGTGTCAATGCCTTGTATGATGAGCTTACCGTGAACCATGTGTGATGACACCTAGAATTTACCCTGTTGACTAGGTGATGCATTCTCTTGAGATGATCTTAGGAAACTTTGAAGAGTGTGAAACAATTTGACCGTATACCTCTTTTTGTTGGCCTACCTTATGAGAGTGTGCACCCCGCTTGAGCACCCCTTGAGCCTTAACCTTTTCTTGGAAGAAACTTGATAAAATTATGACCTTTCTTGATCCATTACCTATAATCCTCATGATTTGTGGTTTGTTTGAATAGCCAACTCAGGCCAAAAGCCTAAGTTGGGGGAGTGGTGAAAAGAAAAGACAAATTAAAAAATGCAAGAAAGTATCCTTTACAACTTGATAAAATTGTGACCTTTCTTGATCCATTACCTATAATTCTCATGATTTGTGTTTGTTTGAATAGCCAACTTAGGCCAAAAGCCTAAGTTGGGGGTGTGGTGAAAAGAAAAGACAAATCAAGAAGTGCAATAAAGTATCCTTTGACCTATGGTTTTGAGAAAAAAGGGAACCCCTCCAAAAAAAAAGAGAAAGAGGAAAAGAATGAAAAAGAAAAAAAAATGAAAAAGTTGTGGAATAAAGTTGTGAAAATGCAAGAAGAAATGGGGTTTCCAACAGCCCATGCAAAGTGAATGGGATGACTTGTGAGCACGAATGAAAATGATGAAGAAAAGGAAAGAAAATGTTGTTCACACCACATTTCATGAGGATTGCAGCCATTGAGCCTAAATGACCATACCTTTACACGCAACCCCGTTACAAGCCTTGAAAGACCTTTTTGATCTTGAGTGAGCTGAAACAAGTGTTGATTGGAAAATACGGGGAAACCTATGGGTGAAATCAAGCTTTCTGTTCATCTTTGTGAGTGTGAGCGTTGCATTTGATTCCGGAGCTTTAAATTGTGAACCATTGTGTGTGAATATGGAATCATTCTCTGTGTGAGAGCATTTGATTACCTTTATTGAGCTTGAACTTGCATTTGAAGCAAGTATTGTGAGCTTGAGATTCTTTGATAATGGTGAGTAACAACTTGAACCTTTGAGTGCAAAATTGATCATTGCATGAGTAAGTTGATTTTTTTTTTGTGCATTCATGATTGAGTCTTGTAACTGAGTTTTACTTGAGGACAAGCAAAAGTTTAAGTTGGGGGTGTTGATGAGTCCACGATTTGGACTCATTTAGGGCTTTATTTTAAAAGATTTAGTGTCCTCAAATTCATATTTTGTGCCAATAATTGATGTAAATCCTTGAATTTCAGGTATTTGGATTTAGGAGCAAAGCATGGACACTAATGAGCAAAAAGGAACAAAGAAGATGAAAGAACGAAGAAAAGAAGGCCTGAGGATCGCCTAAACCATTGGGCGAGTCGTCGAATGGCAAATGTCTCGCCTAATGTTGCAGTGTGCCAAGCCCTGAAGGATAAAATCAAGTCGGCGATAAAAATGAGCAGTCGGCGAGTCGCTGAACAGTTCCGCAATTTAGTGCTATATCGCCCAAAATTACAAAACATGAAGATGCTGAAGGCCAAAGAAGAAAGGCGATAGAATTGACCAAAGGGTGGATCGGCGATCCTGACTTATCGCACCGAATGGTCCTTCGCAGCACAGTGTTTGGATACTATAAATACCTTTTTAAATTCTTAGTTTAGGATCTAATTTTTGTATCAATCGAATTTTATTCAGTTTGCAAGTTTAGAGCTTAGAATTGAGTTTTTGGAGAAAATATTTTCCTTCGATTTGAAGATTTCCATTTCTAAGAAATTGGAAGTGAGTGTTGAAGATTCTTCATCTAAGACCTCTGTAAAGACAATATTAATCTTACCTATTTAATGGAAACACAATTTGGTAACGATTTTTACCTTTTTATGATGTCTAGCTAAAACCCCAATTCTTGGGGTGTGATTATGTGATTATAGGTTGATTTAACTGCTGGGTATTGTTAACTGATAGTTTATTTGCTATTTAAAGGTTATTTCATTCAGTAATTGTGGCTGAATTTAATGGGTTGTAGTTGGAAATACAATCTTAACTTTGTGTTTTTGTTTTGCTCGAGAGAGAGGTTTTAAAACCAAAATTACTAAATCGATGGTCTGTGGGTATTGGGTTGTCATTGGTTCAGCTCGAGAGAGTGAATCCTAAATCCTTTTCCACACATTCAGCTAGAGAGAGTGAATTGACTAAAGTGAAGGCGGTGCTTAATTGCTGCTTATTGGTGTTCGAGAGAAACCAATTTGATTTGGGGTAAATTGTTCGAGAGAAAGTTATCCCCACTAAAGTCTAGCTTATTCACTGATTTGCAGTTGTTTACTATTAATTGCAATTACCCGATTGTTTACCTTAGCCCATAATCCATATTTGTTACTTTCGTGTTATTTGTTGTTGTAGTTGATAATTACAAACAAAGCCCCTTGATATTTGACACTTGTGTCACCCCAAACTTGAATTATGTTTTTCTTCGTGAATGTTTTTAGCTATGATTGACTTGAGCATATTCGTACTTGCCTATTGATTCTCAATTACAAATAACTCCCTGTGGGATTCGACCCAACACACTAGTTGGATTATAATATTGTCTAATGATTCTTGACATTTAGTATTGGATGAAGTGTCTTGATACGTGAAATCAATGCGTTGGTTGCAAAAAGTTGTCAAGTCAATTACATGAGTTGTATGATGTATGAAAGTGGGCAAGGCATATTTTGAGTGAAAACATGCTTGTTTTAACTCATTACAGATCCTTGAAAGGAAGTGGCAGATGCACAAATACCATAGTATGGAGTCTAGGTCTAGGATTAGTTAGTAAGTTGTTTGAGGACGAACAAGGCTCTAAGTGATCTTAGGCGTGTTTTTCATTTGCTAGTATAGTTTTCAAGGATGTAGTTTAGGTTGTGAATATAACGTAGGGATGTTTTTGGCCAAAAACTCGAAGAATTACATATGTATGAAGGCAGACATACATACATAAATAAAGTTCCCTTGAACATTTCATTGTATTTTGATTATTATCGATTCACTCCAAAAAAAGATATTATTCCCCACACAAATTCAAACTAAAGAGACAAATAACAAAGTATCAATATCTGCATTTGTTGGTTCATAAATCATATTATCAATTTAGTTGATCTACATCGTCCTTCAGTTCATTGGCGAGACACCATCTACATCATCTTGAACAACATTTTTCTCATTAGCGCTTCCACCGTGACCATTAGTACCTACATCTAGTTCACTAACACCCCAATCTTGATCAACAATTTGTTCATTCGCCCGTCCAACTAGTTCCTCGTAATGCTGAAGCAACGTTACCTCATTCCAGTAAGCCAAATCAGCATATCTCTACCACAAAATACTCATTCATATCAACACCTTACAAGTCTCAATTCACAAATTTGTTAATTAGAACCTTACAATTTCATCAAATTCTTCCTACTTTATCTTGTCTTTTCTGAGTACGGGCTGCAATCTGGAGAAATCCTATTTTTTTATATACAAAAAAATAGAACAAAATCTTCTTGTTCATAAAAATCAAATACATCTTGCAATTTGACACTCAACATCGGGCACAATATGCATCGACTAGAATACAGTCATCTACAACTTGATGATATATATCGTCATGGGGTACATGAACATTAAACCTGCATATGCATACACAGACCGTGTAATCATCTGTAAAACTCAATTTCCATATATATATATATATATCAGACTTACACGCCAATCAAGAAACCTTCCTGAATGTTTGGCTCTGGCAATATGTACAAGACATAAAAATTTAGTATACAGAATTCAGATTATTACTAGTTTTTTGGAAAAATATGAAGTGAGAGGATGGGAATATCCATACAAGGCTAAAAGAATCCTCGACGAATCCAACTCGAGTTTTACAGACACAACAACAGATGCAATAATGAACAGGAAGATCACTGTATTCAAGTTTACTCTATCAGCTTTGTTGATTGAATCAAGAAGTTGTTGTTGGATTTTAAAAGACGTGAATGGAAAATGATATTGTTGAAAATATGCACAAGTTGTCCGTCCAGGGATGGATAAATTACAATTTGTACACGTGGATTGTTATGATCAAGCAAGTAAATTAACATAAACCAACTTGTATATAAAATATAACTTGAGAGCATGAATTTCCAAAGCATAATCTAAGTAAATTTCTATAAATGAAAATTAGATGAGAACAAAATTTGCGCATCAAGCCTTATGAAACCTATTAATACTCATTATTGCTACTCACTAATCCTGAATTTTCTTTTAATGGTTGACCTTCAAATTTACCTTATCTAAATTGTGTCTTGTATCTCATGGTGCATCTTCGGAGCTAGGTGGGATCACATTGTGTTGTCAATCTCTTAGTCACGCCAGACCAGTCGCTTTTAGCATATGTCACTTTATTACTCATCTATCTATTGAGCTTGATCAATTTTACGCTATTTAGATTGTCACGCCTCGATCCTACACCCCGGGCATGGCCGACACTCAGAAACCATTTCTGGTCCTAGGTGAACCCTTGGTGTGGCTGCCTACTGAGCGTAAGTGTCACGACCCAAGCCTAGGGCCTAGACGTGACATGGCGAATGAGGAACCCGAAGGAACCCCAAACAAGCCTCTCAAACTTGTCATCACATTTCATCGGTCGCGGAAGTACATTCAACATTAATTAACGGGAAATAGGGACTAA